>JAVIAB010000106.1:83676164-83691164 GCA_032433765.1 Megaustenia siamemsis | reverse complement strand
AATGATACCATGCACTGTGGATAGAGAATTGTGGAAGGACAAAATCGCCTACGCCAACCGATAGGCGCATGATGATGATGATGATACATACCGTTAATTTCATTGACATGATAGTTTTGCCAACATTGTCGACTTCCTCCACTCTGTTAATTCAACCAAACATATTGTAACATCCATTACAACTGTACCCGTTATTGGTTATTGGTTATGGAAGGCCTCGGTATCACTGCAAACGAATTAAAATCCATAATTGCTCAACTGCCCGTGCCAGTGGAATCATCCGAATTACTAACACATCTCTCAAACAAAGAAAGGTAACTGTGGTCCCCATCGTAGCAGTCTCAGCACACGCCAAAAGACATAAGGCGAAATCGCGCAGAAAGTGAACACAGCCAACTGTTCCGTGTCATACGATATCATCATTCATCGTAAACAAGCGGGATATCGAAGCAGGATCAAAATGGATGAGACACACAGCTCACGGTGTGCCCAGAGCACTTAACTCAGTAGCTCCTGCAACAAGCCGGACATGGAATATGAGGAAACTGCAAGAAGGAACACTTTTCAGACATAGCCTTCAATGGTTCCTGCCGCCTATCCACCATATACCATGGAAGTTCGCGTCCTCCCGAAAATGATGATCGTCGTAGCACTTGATGATGTTAGGCCATCGTTGATGACTCCAATTCCAAACATATAGACACACAGTGGTGGTAAGTTATCATTTCCAATCCAACAGAAGCCACCTGACCTGTAGTTAGTAAAATCACAGAGAGAATATGATTTTTTGACCTTCACTGATTCACTCTTGGATGTGAATGTGTAGTTTACACAAGAGGAGAAGTTTTCAACTACAGTGATCCCATTTAAGTATATACTGTATCCGTATCTCCCAGTACATCCTCATGCAGCATGTCAACAGGGTCCCACAGTGGCACTGTATACCTTGCACATTTCAATCACAAAAAAACAAGCGAGGACGTGTCCGTGCATCTTTTACATTTGAAGAAAATCCACACTCAGAAAACAAAGGGTAATCTGTACCAAAAATAAAATACCTTCTTTTCAATATAGAATAGAAGCGTCCCTCTAGAAATAGCAGTGCTAACGAAAAGACTACACCCACGGCTGCATACTGAGTGGTTCGATGAGCATGATAAGAAAAGTGGAGGCGGGCTCTGTAAGCAGGCAATGGGTAGAGTCATTGCAGAAATAATACAAAATGTGTAGTCATCTTTGTCTAAGTTCCTGGACCAGCGGGAGTATGCGGAAATGAAAAAGCGGACAGGTTGGCTTGCTGTGCTGTCACTGAAGACGGTCAAACAATGGATCGGACTCACGCCATTAATGGCTTCCAAGATGTGGGAAGGGCACAGGACTTCGGCAACCATGAGTCCACGTCATTCCTTCGGACGAAAGAGACAGGAGTTAAGTTGGACATAGCTGGAAACGAGAAACTTGGTGTGTAAGAGAACCAACACAGAACTGGAGTCATCAGTCGCTGGACACCGCGGGACTTGCCGAGGAGGGGATCTGAGCACAGGGGATATGGTCGGAATGATAATGACCCGCAAAAATTCAATAACTGGAACTAATTAAAAAGTTAACCAAAGCATTATCCATGACCTAATTTTGTATAGTAATGATCTAGCAGTTTTCGTTAGCGCAGTTACTTCGGAGCTGTTTCGATGTGTTGGTGTTTGTATTTTCGTTAGAGTTGTCCTTTGACTTCTATATTTTCTGTTGCTTTTTGCGGATTTTCCCGACTGTTCCATAAATGTACATGTGACATATACACAGGCATCTATAGATTTACAAAGGCCTACTGGCTGACAGGAAATTCCATAAAACTTCTCCTTAGCGTGACGTTTCCAGCTTTGCGAGCAGGGAAGGTTTTGGGTAGAGTGACGTCAGCCGTCTATATCTCATAATGTCACGCTAGTTGGAGGCTTGTTCAGTTTTATTTTCTGCCTGCAGGCCTTAGTGAATCTAGAGAGAGCTGTGGTCCATGCATACTTTGTGTTTACTTTCGTTTAAGACGTTTCAGTAACAATAAATATTTGTTTATTTTGTTCTTATTACCTAGTTACGGATTTCCCCAGCTTAGTTAACTCCACATGAAGCTCTCAGATTTTTGCTTCAGGTCTGCTGACTTTCATCAACGCTGAGAGCGTGAGAGCGGCCACTCGCATCCAGGACGTGTTTACAGCCGCCAAGCTTTTGTCCCTGGCCATTATCATTATCACAGGCATCGTTCTCATTGGGAAAGGTCTGTTTGTGACTGGAGAGATTTAAGCTTGGAAATGAGTTGTCTTTTATGTTACAACGCGAGTTTTAGTTTGGAAATGAGTTGTCTGTTTGTAGTAGTGCAATTGTAAGTGTTATTTGTCTACGCGTTATACAGTATGAGGTTTAAGGAGGAAAGGTTGTCTTTCGATGGGAGGTTTAAGGCGGAAAGGTTGTCTTTTGATGGGAGGTTAAAGGAGGAAAGGTTGTCTTTCGATGGGAGGTTTAAGGCGGAAAGGTTGTCTTTTGATGGGAGGTTAAAGGAGGAAAGGTTGTCTTTCGATGGGAGGTTTAAGGCGGAAAGGTTGTCTTTTGATGGGAGGTTTAAGGAGGAAAGGTTGTCTTTCGATGGGAGGTTTAAGGCGGAAAGGTTGTCTTTTGATGGGAGGTTAAAGGAGGAAAGGTTGTCTTTCGATGGGAGGTTTAAGGTGGAAAGGTTGTCTTTTGATGGGAGGTTTAAGGCGGAAAGGTTGTCTTTTGATGGGAGGTTTAAGGAGGAAAGGTTGTCTTTCGATGGGAGGTTTAGGTGGAAAGGTTGTCTTTTGATGGGAGGTTTAAGGCGGAAAGGTTGTCTTTTGATGGGAGGTTTAAGGTGGAAAGGTTGTCTTTTTTTTTTGGGGGGGGGGGGAGGTTTAAGGTGGAAAGGTTGTCTTTTGATGGGAGGTTTAAGGAGAAAAGGTTGTCTTTTGATGGGAGGTTTAAGGAGGAAAGGTTGTCTTTTTTTTTGGGGGGGGAGGTTTAAGGTAGAAAGGTTGTCTTTTGATGGGAGGTTAATGCGGAAAGGTTGTCTTTTGATGGGAGGTTTAAGGCGGAAAGGTTGTCTTTTGATGGGAGGTTTAAGGCGGAAAGGTTGTCTTTTGATGGAGGTTTAAGGTGGAAAGGTTGTCTTTTTTTTTGGGGGGGGGGAGGTTTAAGGTGGAAAGGTTGTCTTTTGATGGGAGGTTTAAGGAGAAAAGGTTGTCTTTTGATGGGAGGTTTAAGGAGGAAAGGTTGTCTTTTTTTTGGGGGGGGGGAGGTTTAAGGTAGAAAGGTTGTCTTTTGATGGGAGGTTTAATGCGGAAAGGTTGTCTTTTGATGGGAGGTTTAAGGCGGAAAGGTTGTCTTTTGATGGGAGGTTTAAGGTGGAAAGGTTGTCTTTTTTTTTGATGGGGGGGGGAGGTTTAAGGTGGAAAGGTTGTCTTTTGATGGGAGGTTTAAGGTGGAAAGGTTGTCTTTCGATGGGAGGTTTAAGGCGGAAAGGTTGTCTTTTGATGGGAGGTTTAAGGTGGAAAGGTTGTCTTTTGATGGGAGATTTAAGGAGGAAAGGTTGTCTTTTTTTGGGAGGTTTAAGGTGGAAAGGTTGTCTTTTGATGGGAGATTTAAGGAGGAAAGGTTGTCTTTTGATGGGAGGTTTAAGGAGGAAAGGTTGTCTTTTGATGGGAGGTTTAAGGTGGAAAGGTTGTCTTTTGATGGGAGATTTAAGGAGGAAAGGTTGTCTTTTTTGGGGAGGTTTAAGGTGGAAAGGTTGTCTTTTGATGGAGGTTTAAGGAGAAAAGGTTGTCTTTTGATGGGAGGTTTAAGGAGGAAAGGTTGTCTTTTGATGGGAGATTTAAGGAGGAAAGGTTGTCTTTTGATGTGAGATTTAAGGAGGAAAGGTTGTCTTTTGATGGGAGATTTAAGGAGGAAAGGTTGTCTTTTTTTTGGGAGGTTTAAGGTGGAAAGGTTGTCTTTTGATGGGAGGTTTAAGGAGAAAAGGTTGTCTTTTGATGGGAGGTTTAAGGAGGAAAGGTTGTCTTTTGATGGGAGGTTAAAGGTAGAAAGGTTGTCTTTTGATGGGAGATTTAAGGAGGAAAGGTTGTCTTTTGATGGGAGGTTAAAGGTAGAAAGGTTGTCTTTTGATGGGAGGTTTAAGGTAGAAAAGTTGTCTTTTGATGGGAGGTTTAAGGAGGAAAGGTTGTCTTTTGATGGGAGGTTAAAGGTAGAAAGGTTGTCTTTTGATGGGAGGTTTAAGGTAGAAAAGTTGTCTTTTGATGGGAGGTTTAAGGTGGAAAGGTTGTCTTTTGATGGGAGGTTTCAGGTGGAAAGGTTGTCTTTTGATGGGAGGTTTCAGGTGGAAAGGTTGTCTTTTGATGGGAGGTTTCAGGTAGCAAATTGATGATAGCCTGGGACAATTGAATAATTAAAATAGAAATTAGTTGTCTCCTCATTGCCAGCTATAGAGGTTAGCTTAATGGCTGAAAGGAAAATTCTGAAAAACCCCCCAACTCACGTTTTTTTAGCTTAGCAAGTAGGGGCGGTTGTGAGTAGAATTACGTCAGACGTCTACAGCTCCTATAAATGTAAACGTCACGCTAATGGTATTAGCGGTATTATAGGGTAAATTGAGAATTTCTCTTTCAGCTCTCAGGCTTACTTCTACACATGGCGATGGTCTGCGTGAGACCAGGATACGTTTCTAGTGGGAACTACGTTGTCTGTTTGTGGCTGTCGGCAGCTAAGGGATGGGAAATTGTGCCCGGGCTTGCTTTAGAGCTAAGACTGTTATATGTGCACGGATCAATATTATGAAGGAAAGCAAAAATAAAGGACTCGGCCTTAATAGCAAAAAGACAGAGGTAATGGTAACAACAAAGAAAAAGACATCACCTCAGTGCAAAATAAAGACTAGTGGAACAATATTAAAACAGGTAAATGAATTTAAATATTTGGGAACTCAGACGGAAGATGTACAAAGGAGGTGAGATGCAGAATGGCTCAGGCAAAAGCAGCTTTCCAAAAAATGAGGAAGATACTGTGCAATCAATTTTTGATAATAGAGACAAGAAAAAGAGTTCTTAAATGTTATATACAGCCAGTCTTAACATATGGATGCGAATCATGGACAATAGGACAACAGACAAGAAAATCACTGGAGTCTGTAAAATGTGGTTTTACAGAAGAATGTTGAGAATATCATGGACAGCTAAGAAGAATAATGAAGAGGTTCTGAGAGAGATCAAGGCAAAAAGAGAGCTAATTTCCAATATTAGGAAGAAACAATCATCATTTTTTGGTCATGTAATGAGAAGAGAACAGCTGGAATGTATTGTAACAACTGGAAAATTGAGGGACGAAGAGATAGAGGGAATCAAAGAGAGAAAATAACAGACAGCTTAAGAGAATGGCTTGGCAGAAGGTCAATAACAGAAATGATAAATAGCTGCCCAGATCGAAAGTTGTGGAGAGAGATGACGCAGCAGGCCCGGTACTTGATGATGATGGGATTGGGTTCAGGTTTAGATTCCTAACCCTAACCGACCCAGGGATCTGGTCTTCTAATGACATATATGATATTAGAAAATGATGGAATAATAAAGTGCAAGAGAAAAAAGGGGATGTCATTCCGAACAGAAATTAATTTAGGTTTAGTACGCTAAACTGAACTCGTAAATTACCCAAAGAAAAGAAAGGTTTAGTGTTTAGTAAAGTAAATCAAATCATATCATATTATTATTATTGTCAACATCAAATTTAAATATATTCAGATTCAATTATTATCTTAGTCTTATACTTATAAAATTATAACCATATCAGCATATCTTGTTAAAAGTTAGTAACTTAAATTATTATTAAATCATTTATTAAATCTACACTAGTGCTCAAGTACTGCACAAAAATTGCACTGACTTAACTACTGTGTCAGTGTGTGTAACTGAGTTCAAGAAGAGTTGACTTCACTTCACTCTAACTCTAAGTTTAGTATATATATATTAATAATATTAATATATATTAAGTTTTCATCCACATGTTACTGGTTCCTAGCCAGTACTTTGGCACTAACTTATTATGCACGTTTTAATATGTTATAATGTGAGACACCAGCTTGTTTACTTGGCTGCCATGTGCCACCAAGAGCCGAGATTACCTGCTGTGACAACAACAACCATTCTCATCTCGGGGAATGGCGTCCTCCGTAGACTCTTGAATGAGTTGAATCTGCCGCTTTTACTTCAACTTCCGGTGCTGCTAAGTTCAGCCAAAATTAAGTGCCGGTGTTATGTATTTTAATCGTTTGTTTATGTGGTAAAATCACAGCGCCTGCACATATTGTGCAGTGGGAAAAAATGTAATATACACGTTGTTTTCAACATAATTTGTGTTAAAAGTAATATCATCTTTGCTTTTCCAAAAGTGAAAGGCTTGACTGGCAATTGACCCGGTCTTTCACAATTGATGTGACGTCACAATATATGTCTGGACAGCTGAGAGTTCAATGTAGGAGACTGGCAGAGATTCTCTCTTCGCCTCACGAATTAAAAAAAAAATAATTAAAACTGTCATATAAAAAATAATTAATCGGTCACTTCTTTATAGCTCTGTGAATACTATTTACATAGAACCCAACAGTCTATCTGCATGCAAGCTACTGTTTTAAGTATTATTATATAACAACTGGAAAAATTGAGGGACGAAGAGATAGAGGGAATCAAAGAGAGAAAATAACAGACAGCTTAAGAGAATGGCTTGGCAGAAGGTCAACAACATAAATGATAAATAGCTGCCGAAATCGAAAATTCTGTAGAGACATGATCACCTACGCCAGTAGGCCCAGTAGTTGATGATGTGCACGGATATAAACACAAACATACAGAAACATGAACACACAAACACATACACATACAGACACATACATACACAAACACATACACACACAGACACATACACACAGACACATACACACACAGACACATACACACAGAGACACACACAGACACATATCACAGACATACATACACACAGACACATACAGACACAGACACATACACACACACATATACATACACAGACATATACACACAGACACATACACAAAGACACATACACACACAGACACATACACACACAGACACAAACAGACACATACACACACAGACACATACAGACACATACACACACAGACACATACACACACAGACACATACACACATAGACACATACAGACACAACACACATACATACACAGACACATACACAGACACATACACACACAGACACATACACACACAGACACACACAGACACATACACACACAGACATAGACACATACAAACACAGACAGAGACACACATACACATACAGACACAAATACATGCATACACAGACAGAGACACACATACACATACAGACACATACAAAAACAAAGACACACACAGACACATACACACAGACACATACACATACAGACACAGATACACACAGACACAGACACACACAGACACATACATACACACATACACATACACACAAACACATACACACATATATACACATACAGACAGGCACATACACACACAGACACATACACACATACATACACAGACACATACACACACAGACACATACACACACAGACACATACACACAAATAAACACACAGACACATACACAGACACATACACATACAAACACAGACACATACACACACATAAACACACAGACACAGACACATACACACACAGACACATACACATACACACACAGATGCAGATATAATACACACACAGATACATACACAAACAGACATATACACACGCAGACACAGACACAAACACACACATACACACACAGACACATACACATACAGACACATACACACAGACACATATACACACAGAGACATACACAGACACAAACACACACATACACACACCGACACATACACATACACTCACATACATATACACATAAACACAAAGACAAAGAACACATAGACACATACAGAAACAGACATGCACAGACACATACACACATACACACATAGACACAGACACATACACTCACAAACACATACACACATACACACAGACGCAGACACATACAGACACATACACATACATACACACACAGACACATACACACACACATACACATACACACACAGACCAACACAGACACATACACATACACACATAGATACAGACAAATAAAGACACTTACACATACAGACAAATGCACACAGACACATACAAACACCGAAACATACACGTACAGACACATACAGACATTGACACATACACACACCTACACACATACACACATACACACACAGACACATACACACACAGACACATACAGACACATACACAGACACATACACACAAAAAGAAAAACACAGAGACATACCCAGGCACATACACAGGCACATACACAGGCACATACACACACACATACACATACACATACACACACAGACCAACACAGACACATACACACACAGACACATACACATACACACATAGATACAGACAAATAAAGACACTTACATATACAGACAAATGCACACAGACACATACAAACACCGAAACATACACGTACAGACACATACAGACATTGACACATACACACACCTACACACATACACACATACACACACAGACACATACACACACAGACACATACAGACACATACACAGACACATATACACAAAAAGAAAAACAGAGACATACCCAGGCACATACACAGGCACATACACAGGCACATACACAGACGCATACACAGGCACATACACACACAGACACATACACATACCTACACATACACACACTCATACACATAGACACATACACACAGATACATATACAGGCACATACACACATAGACACGTACATACACAGACACATATACACATAGATACATACACACACATACAGATACACACACATGCACACACACACAGACAAATACACAGACACATACACATACAGTGTTTTTATCGACATTATTTTTGTGTCTATTGTGAAGGCGATGTGGAGAATCTTGAGGATCCATTTCAGGATTCACACGCCGACGTTGGCAAACTCTCACTAGCTCTTTACTCGGGACTGTTTGCCTACGCTGGTTGTGAGTGCACAGTTTATTTTCGATGATTTTTTTCTTAAAAACTCGAGTAAATTTCAGTCAATTATTAATAAGACTTCAGTTAATTGTTAATGAATCTTCAGTCAATTATTAATGATCCTTCATTCAATTATTAATGCATCTTCAGTCAATTATTAATGATCCTTCATTCAATTATTAAACAATCTTCAGTCAATTCAAAAGTCAAAACAAGGAGTTAAAGATAAATTCGCAGTCACAATATCAAACATGTACCAAGTCTTCCAACAACTAGAAAATACAATAAATATAGAAGATCATTGGAAACGGATAAAAGATAAATGGATTGAGATATGCAAAGAAACACTGGGGAAAAGAGAACGCCAGAATAAGGCGTGGATGACAGCAAAGACCCTGGACAAAATTAAAGAAAGAAAGAACAAGAAAGCAGACATAAATAAAAGCAAAACGAGAAGTAATGAAGCCAAGACACAGGAAGCTTACACAGAGGTGAACAAAGAAGTGAGAAGATGAGTTAAAAGGGATAAGAGGAAATATATAGATGAACTAGCTAAAGAGGCAGAAGAAGCAGCAAATAAAGGGAATATGAAAGAACTGTACAACAGCACACAAAAATTAAGTTGAAAATACAAACAGATCAATACCTTTATTAAAGATAAGAAAGGAAATCTGCTTAGTAATATAAGGGAACAAATGGAGAGATGGAAAGAGCACTTTGAAGAACTTTTGAACAGACCCGGCTCAAATAATCCTCCAGATATACTACCAGCAGAAGAGGAGTTACACGTTAACTGTGGAAAACCAAGCAAAGAAGAAATAACGAAAGCCATCAAACTATTAAAAAATGGTAAAGCCACAGGACCAGATGAAATTCCTTCGGAAGCCATCAAAGCAGATAATAACACCTCTACCAAGATGTTACATGATCTATTAGATAAAATTTGGGAGAGGGAAGAAATGCCTAAAGACTGGAAAGAAGGTTATATGATCAAACTACCAAAGAAAGGAAGTTTACAGGAGTGCACAAATTATAGGGGAATTATGCTACTATCAGTGCCAGGAAAAATATTAAGCAGAATCATTCTGGAGAGACTAAAGGAGGCTATAGAGAAACATTTGAGAGATGAACAAGCAGGTTTTAGGAAGAACAGATCATGTGCTGATCAAATAACTACTCTATGTATAATAGTTGAACACAGTTTAGAACTAAAATCCCCACTTTATATTGGATTCATAGATTACGAAAAAGCATTTGATAGTTTAGACAGAAGAATGCTTTGGAAGTTGCTGAGTAATTATGGAATCCCCATAAAGTTTATTAACCTGATAAAAACAATGTATGAAATAACGAAATGTAGTGTGGTGCATGAAGGACAGCTTACAGAAACATTTGAAATAAGAACAGGGATAAGGCAGGGATGCCTTCTGTCTCCATTTCTCTTTCTACTGGCCATAGATTGAATTATGAAAATAACTCAAAACAACAGAAATGGGATCCAGTGGTCACTGACCAAACAACTTGATGATTTAGACTTTGCTGATGACATAGCTCTCCTATCACACAGCCATCAACAGATGCAGGATAAAATGAGCATACTTGATGAGAGATCACAACAGCTAAAAGTGAAGATTAATAGAGATAAGACCAACATTATGAGAATTAATACAGTTGGCAATAACCAAATAAAACTAGGAGAAATACCTGTACTAGATGTACAATCTTACATATATCTGGGTAGTAATATAGATAAAGAGGGAGGAACAGAAAATGATACCAAAATAAGGATATCAAAAGCAAGACGTGCTTTCATTGCACTGGGAAACATATGGAAATCCAAAGGAATTAGGTTAAATAAAAAAATTAAAATTTTCAATTCAAATGTTAAGTCGGTCCTATTATATGGCTGTGAAACATGGAGAACAAAAAAACTGACAATCACGAAGATACAAAGTTTCATTAATGGATGCTTACGCAGAATAAACGGATGGAAATGGCAGGACAAAATCACTAACATAGAATTATGAAAATGTACCAGTCAAACACCAGTGGATAAAGAGATACAGCGAAGACGATGGCGCTGGATAGGACACACACTACGGAAGCCAACTGAGAGTATTACACAACAGGCCCTTTATTGGAATCCCCAGGGGAAGAGACAAATAGGAAGACCAAGGAATTCTTGGAGAAGACAGATATAAGCAGAGATGAAGATGATGGGGAAGACATGGAATGATCTTAAAAGAATGGCAAGAAACAGAACAACCTGGAAAGTGTTTGTCGAAGACCTATGCTCCACAGGGAGCTGAAAGGAAGAAGAAGAAGAATTCAGTCAATTATTAATAAATCTTCATTCAATTATTAATAAATCTTCAGTCAATTATTAATTAATCTTCAGTCAATTATTAATTAATCTTCAGTCAATTATTAATAAATCTTCAGTCAATTATTAATAAATCTTCATTCAATTATTAATAAATCTTCATTCAATTATTAATAAATCTTCAGTCAATTATTAATTAATCTTCAGTAAATTATTAATAAATCTTCAGTCAATTATTAATAAATCTTCAGTCACTTATTAATTAATCTTCAGTCAATTATTAATAAATCTTCAATCAATTATTAATTAATCTTCAGTCAATTATTAATAAATCTTCAGTCAATTATTAATTAATCTTCAGTCAATTATTAATAAATTTTCAGTCAATTATTAATTACACATATTTGAATGTGTATGTTGTTCTTCTCTTCCAGGAATTTTTTAAACTTTGTAACAGAAGAGTTGGTGGACCCTTACAAGTAAGTTTCATGGATACATATAAGTTAAACTTGATTGTTTGCTGTTAGGATCAGCATCACTGCACATCGAACGAACCCATAGGTAATTCGATATTCCCCTCGAGAATATCTAGAAAATCCGAGGAGAGTCCTGACCCACGTGCACGAACTCCATAGCACGGTGTGGTATCCACGGTGTGGACAGGTTTTAATTAAGACCCGGCATCGGCCAAATTTATGGCCTACTCTTTTTTTTATTTTAACTGCCATGGGTTTTTTAACGTGCGCTACTGCACACGGGACCTCCTGTTTATTGACGTTATGCTAGACACTGCATCTCACTACCAAAGAGATCAGTGGAGCGTCACGTCATGAAGAAACCACGAATTCATTTTTTCTACTTTTGAATCATCACCACTTCTGGCGGGCTTTCAAGCCGGATCCTTTGTGTCGTCATGACGACGTCGTACCTCTAGACCACCCCCCACCCCACCTATTTATTAAACTTACACGTGTTCGTTACGCCAGCGTCGTTGCATCTTACAGTCCTTACAACGTCACGACAATCGAGGTGTCATTACATTGTGATTGCTTTTGACTGGCACAGAGCCTTTCCATTAAACAGATTGGACAACGAATCTCACTACACAGAGAGGGCTAGACATCGGATCTCACTACACAGAGAGGGTTAGACATCGGATCTCACTACCTAGAGAGGGTTAGACATCGGATCTCACTACCCAGAGAGAGCAAAACACTGGGTCTCACTACCCAGGAAGAGCTAGACTTCGGATCTCACTACCCAGAGAGAGCAAAACACTGGGTCTCACTACCCAGGAAGAGCTAGACTTCGGATCTCACTACCCAGAGAGGGCAAAACACTGGGTCTCACTACCCAGGAAGAGCTAGACTTCGGATCTCTCTACCCAGAGAGGGCAAAACACCGGGTCTCACTACACAGGAAGGACTAGAAGTCTGATCTCACTACCCAGAGAGGGTTAGAAGTCTGATCCACTACCCAGAGAGGGTTAGAAGTCTGATCTCACTACCCAGAGAGGGTTAGAAGTCTGATCTCACTACCCAGAGAGGGTTAGAAGTCTGATCTCACTACCCAGAGAGGGTTAGAAGTCTGATCTCACTACCCAGAGAGGATTAGAAGTCTAATCTCACTACCCAGAGAGGGTTAGAAGTCTAATCTCACTACCCAGAGAGGGTTAGAAGTCTGATCTCACTACCCATTGACTGGGGAGGGTAAAGTTACGAAGAAACTGCAGGTTTTATTTTTTTTTTACACCGCCTGTTGTGGGAATCGAACTCGGGACCTTCCTGTCCATAGGCAGACGTCTTAACCTCTAGACCACCCAGTCCCCTTGCAGGCTGTAGTAACTTCCTTGATTTTCTGGTTTCTGCTGGATACATGCCCTTCCAATCGAGACAGGTAATACTAGGTCTTCTGCTTCAGTTTGTCCCTCTTCAAAGATCAGCTACTGCTATATATTTACACGTTTAGACACATTTTGAAAAGGAGATAGATTATTCATGTATGTAGGATTTTGAAAGAGAGGTTGGAGACTGGTAGGTCTCGAGGCAAATGTCTCGAGACAGAGATATTGTGGGTTCAAATCCCGGCTGCATCAGTTGGGATTTTTATCTATGATTTCTCTCTGCAGCAACCACCCCTGGTCTCTACAGCGAGGCTCGACCTTGGAACGTCAATTACTCATGGACGGAAAAATATGAGTACTTTTGAAGACGGGATTATCTGCATGTGCGGCGAGGAACACTTGTGCACACGCTCGGCTGCCGGGGAAACATGGATTAACACGCAAAATTCAGTTCCTAGTCTCTAGGGACTTCGTCAGAGGTCAAAGCTGGCGAACACAAGTTGGGAGGTCTTTACCGGTTCCCCATAATTTGTCACGCAGGGTGTTTCTGGGGACCATTGCTTGTGTTCTTAGGGTGTTGAGAGTGCTGCAGTCATGCAGGGTGTTTCTGTGGACCATTGCTTGTGTTCTTAGGGTGTTGAGAGTGCTGCAGTCCTGCAGGGTGTTTCTGTGGACCATTTCTTGTGTTATTAGGGTGTTGAGAGTGCTGCAGTCATGCAGGGTGTTTCTGTGGACCATTGCTTGTGTTCTTAGGGTGTTGAGAGTGCTGCAGTCCTGCAGGGTGTTTCTGTGGACCATTTCTTGTGTTATTAGGGTGTTGAGAGTGCTGCAGTCCTGTAGGGTGTTTCTGTAGGCCATTGCTTGTGTTATTAGGGTATTGAGAGTGCTGCAGTCCTGTAGGGTGTTTCTGTAGGCCATTGCTTGTGTTATTAGGGTGTTGAGAGTGCTGCAGTCCTGTAGGGTGTTTCTGTAGGCCATTGCTTGTGTTATTAGGGTGTTGAGAGTGCTGCAGTCCTGTAGGGAATACTCTGGGTTTGTTGGGATGCTCCGCAGTCACATGTTGCAAAGTCACTAAATCTATCTTGTGTATATCTGCTCTGACTCTGAATATCTCAGTCTGTTCATGTCAGCTGTGTTTGTTTAAGTGTCTTGTTTTGGCTTCATTTTCCATATAACACTCTACATTCTGTTTTCCTGGCTTGTTTCATGATTATCTTTACTTCTATGAGGCTCCGCGGTTGGTTGTACTGTTGAAAGCTTCCACCTGCTTGTGCGAGTTCATATGCTTCCTCATTTCCAGGGTTGCCACAATGTGCTAGTATCCACTGTAGGGCTAGTTTTGTGTGTTATTTTTTGCAGTTCAAATATGTTGTTCTTTATTTCTGGAATGAGTCACATCTGTTTCGGCCTTGTCATGACTTACAAGACTAACCTTGCACTTCTGTGTCAACATTTGCCTCTACTACAGAAACTCTCATCTTGTTAGTCTGTCGTAACACAGGTTGTTTCTAAGACACTCACGGAGAAAAATTAAATGTTGTTTTGATCAGATTTGGGTTTCTTAACTCCCAACTCTCACCTCTCAACTCCCAACTCCCAACTCTCACCTCTCAACTCCCAACTCTCACCTCTCAACTCCCAACTCCCAACTCTCACCTCTCAACTCCCAACTCTCACCTCTCAACTCCCAACTC
>JAVIAB010000106.1:83643664-83673664 GCA_032433765.1 Megaustenia siamemsis | reverse complement strand
GACGTGTCCATACCAGATCTTTTACTAGTGACGTCAGGTCTTTTACTGGTCTAGTGGATCGTTGGGATCTTTCGCGCACTTCTTTATTGGTAATATGTTCTCTGTATATGTTCTCTGTATGATATGTTCTCTGTATGATATGTTCTCTGTATATGTTCTCTGTATATGTTCCCTGTATGATATGCTCTCTGTATGATATGTTCTCTGTATATGTTCTCTGTATATGTTCTCTGTATATGTTCCCTGTATGATATGTTCTCTGTATATGTTCTCTGTATATGTTCTCTGTATATGTTCTCTGTGTATGTTCTCTGTATATGTTCTCTGTATGATATGTTCTCTGTATGAGATGTTCTCTGTATAATATGCTCTCTCTATGATATGTTCTCCGTATATGTTCTCTGTATATGTTCTCTGTATATGTTCTCTGTATGATATGTTCTCTGTATATGTTCTCTGTATATGCTCTCTGTATGATATATTCTCTGTATGATATGTTCTCTGTATGATATGCTCTCTGTATGATATGTTCTCTGTATGATATGTTCTCTGTATGATATGTTCTCTGTATGATATGCTCTCTGTATGATATGTTCTCTGTATGATATGCTCTCTGTATGATATGTTCTCTGTATGATATGTTCTCTGTATGATATGTTCCCTGTATGATATGTTCTCTATATGATATATTCAAGGAAATTAGAGAAATCGCCAATCAACCACTAATATCTTCAGTAATAAAGAAAAGACGATGGTCATACGTTGGACATGTGATGAGAAGAGATAATAATCGAATAGCAAAGCAAGCCCTCATATGGGAAACAACAGGTAAGAGAAAAAGAGGAAGACCCAGGGAGACACTGAGAAGAACATTGATGAGAGAGGCAAGAGCAGCAGGAATCGGCTCCCTCAATGAGATAGAGCTGCTTGCACAGAACAGAGACAGATGGCGAGATTTGATAAAATATCTTTAAAAGAAAACTGCTAGAACAAAAAATTCATATAGGAGAAGGTGTATCTTGGTCTACGCCATATGGGCCGGATACGGCTCGAAAGGTCAATAGATAGATAGATTATATATTATCTGTATGATATGTTCTCTGTATGATATGTTCTCTGTATGACATGTTCTCTGTATGACATGTTCTATGTATGACATGCTCTCTGTATGATATGTTCTCTGTATGATATGTTCTCTGTATGATATGTTCTCTGTATGATATGTTCTCTGTATGACATGTTCTATGTATGACATGCTCTCTGTATGATATGTTCTCTGTATGATATGTTCTCTGTATGACATGTTCTCTGTATGACATGTTCTCTGTATGATATGTTCTCTGTATGATATGCTCTCTGTATGATATGCTCTCTGTATGATATGTTCTCTGTATGACATGTTCTCTGTATGATATGTTCTCTTTATGATATGTTCTCTGTATGCTATGTTCTCTGTATGATATGTTCTCTTTATGATATGTTCTCTGTATGACATGTTCTCTGTATGATATGTTCTCTTTATGATATGTCTTCTGTATGATATGTTCTCTTTATGATATGTTCTCTGTATGACATGTTTTCTGTATGATATGTTCTCTATACGATATGTTCTCTTTATGATATGTTCTCTGTATGATACGTTCTATTTATGATATGGTCTCTGTATGATACGTTCTTTTTATGATATGGTCTCTGTATGATATGTTCTCTGTATGATACGTTCTCTTTATGATATGGTCTCTGTATGATATGCTCTATGTATAATATGCTCTCTGTATGATATGTTCTCAGTATGATATGCTCTCTGTATGATATGCTCTCTATATGATATGTTCTCTGTATGATATGTTCCCTGTATTATATGCTCTCTGTATGATATGTTCTCTGTGTGATATGCTCTCTGTATGATATGTTCTCTGTATGATATGCTCTCTGTATGATATGTTCTCTGTATGATATGTTCTCTATATATGTTCTCTGTATGATATGTTCTCTGTATATGTTCTCCGTATGATATGTTCTATGTATATGTTCTCTGTATATGTTCTCTGTATGATATTTTCTCTGTATATGTTCTGTGTATATGCTTTCTGTATATGTTCTCTGTATGATATGTTCTATGTATATGTTCTCTATATATGTTCTCTGTATGATATGTTCTATGTATGATATGTTCTATGTATATGTTCTCTGTATATGTTCTCTGTATATGTTCTCTGTCTGATATGTTCTCTGTATGATATGTTCTCTGTATGATATGCTCTCTGTATGATATGTTCTCTGTATGATATGCTCTCTGTATGATATGCTCTCTGTATGATATGTTCTCTGTATGATATATTCTCCGTATGATATGTTCTCTGTATGAAATGTTCTCTGTATGATATGTTCTCTGTATGATATGTTCTCTGTATGATATGTTCTCTGTATGAAATGTTCTCTGTATGATATGTTCTCTGTATATGCTCTCTGTGTGATATGTTCTCTGTATGATATGCTCTCTGTATGATATGTTCTCTGTATATGTTCTCTGTATGATATGTTCTCTGTATATGTTCTCTGTATGATATGTTCTCTGTATGATATGCTCTCTGTATGATATGTTCTCTGTATGATATGCTCTCTGTATGATATGTTCTCTGTATATGTTCTCTGTATGATATGTTCTCTGTATATGTTCTCTGTATGATATGTTCTCTGTATGATATGTTCTATGTATATGTTCTCTGTATATGTTCTCTGTATGATATTTTCTCTGTATATGTTCTCTGTATATGTTTTCTGTATATGTTCTTTGTATGATATGTTTTATGTATATGTTCTCTGTATATGTTCTATGTATGATATGTTCTATGTATATGTTCTCTGTATATGTTCTCTGTATATGTTCTCTGTATATGTTCTCTGTATGATATGCTCTCTGTATGTTATGTTCTCTGTATAATATGTGGAATATCTTTCTATACCATTTCATCTCCATGGCCTGTATTCTTCTTTGGACTTCAGCAGTAAGTGTCCATGTTTCATAGGCATACACAAATACAGATGTAACTACAGTTTGTAATAGTCTGAGCTTCGACGTTACAGAGATGTTTTTGTTTGTTCATATGTTGGAGTTTGGTTATGGCTTCCATCACTGACGTTACAGAGATGTTTTTGTTTGTTCATATGTTGGAGTTTGGTCATGGCTTCCATCACTGACGTTACAGAGATGTTTTTGTTTGTTCATATGTTGGAGTTTGGTTATGGTTTCCATCACTGACGTTACAGAGATGTTTTTGTTTGTTCATATGTTGGAGTTTGGTCATGGCTTCCATCACTGACGTTACAGAGATGTTTTTGTTTGTCCATATGTTGGAGTTTGGTCATGGCTTCCATCACTGACGTTACAGAGATGTTTTTGTTTGTCCATATGTTGGAGTTTGGTTATGGTTTCCATCACTGACGTTACAAAGATGTTTTTGTTTGCCCATATGTTGGAGTTTGGTCATGGTTTCCATCACTGACATTACAGAGATGTTTTTGTTTGTCCATATGTTGGAGTTTGGTCATGGCTTCCATCACTGACGTTACAGAGATGTTTTTGTTTGTTCATATGTTGGAGTTTGGTCATGGTTTCCATCACTGACATTACAGAGATGTTTTTGTTTGTTCATATGTTGGAGTTTGGTCATGGTTTCCATCACTGACATTACAGAGATGTTTTTGTTTGTCCATATGTTGGAGTTTGGTCATGGCTTCCATCACTGACGTTACAGAGATGTTTTTGTTTGTCCATATGTTGGAGTTTGGTCATGGCTTCCATCACTGACGTTACAGAGATGTTTTTGTTTGTCCATATGTTGGAGTTTAGTCATGGCTTCCATCGCTTGTGCTTTTACGCAGTTAAGAGACGTTGAGATACAAAGATTCCCACACACGAATTATTGAAGACGTAGTTAGCGACTCTTTGGACGTTAAACATCACGAAGTTAGTAACTCTTTGGGCGTTAAAACATCACGTAGTTAGCGACTCTTTGGACGTTAAAACATCACGTAGTTAGCGACTCTTTGGACGTTAAAACATCACGTAGTTAGCAATTCTTTGGACGTTAAAACACCACGTAGTTAGTGACTCTTTGGACGTTAAAACATCACGTAGTTAGCAATTCTTTGGACGTTAAAACACCACGTAGTTAGTGACTCTTTCGACGTTAAAACATCACGTAGTTAGTGACTCTTTGGACGTTAAAACACCACGTAGTTAGTGACTCTTTGGACGTTAAAACATCACGTAGTTAGCGACTCTTTGGACGTTAAAACACCACGTAGTTAGCGACTCTTTGGACGTTAAAACATCACGTAGTTAGCAATTCTTTGGACATTAAAATATCACGTAGTCAGCGAATCTTTATACGTTAAAACATCACGTAGTTCGCGACTCTTTGGACGTTAAAACATCACGTAGTTAGTGACTCTTTGGACGTTAAAATATCACGTATTTAGCGACTCTTTGGACGTTAAAACATCACATAGTTAGCGACTCTTTGGACGTTAAAACATCACGTAATTACCGACTCTTTGGACGTTAAAACACCACGTAGTTAGCAACTTTTGGACGTTAAAACACCACGTAGTTAGCGACTCTTTGGACGTTAAAACATCACGTAGTTAGCGACTCTTTGAACGTTAAAACACCACGTAGTTAGCAACTCTTTGGACGTTAAAACATCACGTAGTTAGCAACTCTTTGGACGTTAAAACACCACGTAGTTAGCGACTCTTTGGACGTTAAAACATTACGTAGTTAGTGATTCTTTTATAACTTTGACACATCACGTACTTAGCGAATCTTTGGGTCGTTGAAGCATAACGTTGTTAGCGACTTTTTGGGTCGTTGAAGCATCATGCAGTTAACGACTCTTTTGATCGTTCATTATGGACTCATGGTGAAATATGAAGCAAAACATTATGAAGCCATTAACATAAAGTTAATTGTTATTTTATCTACTTGATAGTTGACCTATTTTCTCGTTATGCAACTGTAGGAATTACTCAGGAATTATACGAATATTAATTAATATTAATTTTTTTCCGTTAGTAACAGTCATGAGGAAAGTAAAACATTTTGTCACGTGAAAGCTTGATGTAAAAAAAAAAGTAAAGTACCCCCGTCACGCCAAGTAGCGTATAGGGAAATATGGGGGAAATATGGTGTTAGTGACCCTATATTTTACAGACCTTCAGCACATGATTTTTGGGGTAATGTGGTCAGTATTACGCCCGTGCTGCTTTACTTTCCCAGAAAAAAATCCGGTACCCATTTAAGGCTGGGTGAACCCTGAAGCCGTCGGTTGGGATCGAACCCTACCCCTTGTCCGTGGTAGTCCAGTTCACTAACCACTGAGCTATCGCGGCTCCACGAAAGCTTGATGTAGCTGTCTCTATTTAGGGAAAATCGGACGATAGAGGCAGTATTAGGAATGTATGTAGGCGAGCTTTATCTCTTTCTTCTGTGATCATGGATCACTCTGACCAGGAATGTATGTAGGCGAGCTTTATCTCTTTCTTCTGTGATCATGGATCACTCTGACCAGGAATGCGAATTGCCTTTATGAAGGCTGCTGTCTGTTTCAGTGATTCAGGTGTCCCAAGTTAGTTTCTCTTAAAAAATAGAAGACATAAGTAACTGATTCACCTTAAAACTTACAAAAATAGAAGACATAAGCAACTGATTCACCTTAAAACTTACGAAAACTTGAAATAGAAGTAGATTCACCTGAAGGCAGAAGAAAATATAAAGTAAAAATTGATTCATCTTAAGGCCAAACAAAATAGAAATAGATTAACCTTAAGGAGAGCAAAACATAAAACAGAAAAATACTCACCTTAAGACAGAACAAAACTGAAAACATAAATAGATTCACTTTATTACCCTCCCCCCCCCCCCCCCCCCCCCCCAAAAAAAAAAAAAAAAAAAAAAAAAAGAGAGAAAATAAATAGATTCATCTTAAAACGTACAAAAACAGGAAATATAAATAGATTCATCTTAAAGCATAATAAAACAGGTAACACAAACAGATTCACCATAAGACAGTAAAAAAGAGAAGACTGTATTTCCATGTTACAACCCAAATGGAAGAGGTTATCATTAGACAGATAAACAAAGGTAGGTTTACAACACTCGGCAAAATCCACAAACAAACTACGCAAAACACAGAGAGCAATCGACAGCCCAAACAAACAACACAAAACACAGAGAGCAACAGACAGCCCAAACAAACAACACAAAACACAGAGAGCAATCGACAGCCCAAACAAACAACACAAAACACAGAGAGCAACAGACAGCCCAAACAAACAACACAAAACACAGAGAGCAACAGACAGCCCAAACAAACAACACAAAACACAGAGAGCAACAGACAGCCCAAACAAACAACACAAAACACAGAGAGCAACAGACAGCCCAAACAAACAACACAAAACACAGAGAGCAACAGACAGCCCAAACAAACAACACAAAACACAGAGAGCAATCGACAGCCCAAACAAACAACACAAAACACAGAGAGCAACAGACAGCCCAAACAAACAACACAAAACACAGAGAGCAACAGACAGCCCAAACAAACAACACAAAACACAGAGAGCAATCAACAGCCCAAACAAACAACACAAAACACAGAGAGCAATCGACAGCCCAAACAAACAACACAAAACACAGAGAGCAACAGACAGCCCAAACAAACAAAACAAAACACAGAGAGCAACAGACAGCCCAAACAAACAACACAAAACACAGAGAGCAATCGACAGCCCAAACAAACAACACAAAACACAGAGAGCAATCAACAGCCCAAACAAACAACACAAAACACAGAGAGCAATCAACAGCCCAAACAAACAACACAAAACACAAAGAGCAATCAACAGCCCAAACAAACAACACAAAACACAGAGAGCAATCAACAGCCCAAACAAACAACACAAAACACAGAGAGCAATCAACAGCCCAAACAAACAACACAAAACACAGAGAGCAATCGACAGCCCAAACAAACAACACAAAACACAGAGAGCAACAGACAGCCCAAACAAACAACACAAAACACAGAGAGCAACAGACAGCCCAAACAAACAACACAAAACACAGAGAGCAATCAACAGCCCAAACAAACAACACAAAACACAGAGAGCAATCAACAGCCCAAACAAACTACGCAAAACACAGAGAGCAATCAACAGCCCAAACAAACTACGCAAAACACAGAGAGCAATCAACAGCCCAAACTATCATGGAAAATCGATCATCACTGAGTACTCTCAGATCTTACGAGTGCGGGTTCGGTTCTAATTTGGGCTGTCTATCGTTCTATGTGTTTTATGTTTGTGAATGTCTCCAAGTGCTGGAAACATACAATTGTCTTTAATTTGTGTCTCTTACCGAGGAAGTTCCCATTATAATAATAATAAAAAAGTAAAGTACCCCCGTCACGCCAAGTGGCATATAGGGAATATGGTGTTAGTGACCATAAATATTTTCAACCTTCGACACATGATTTTTGGGGTAATGTGGTCGGTATTACGCCAGTGCCGCTTTACTTTCCCAGAAAAAAAATCCGGTACCCATTAAAGGCTGGGTGAACCCGGAAGCCGTCGATTATGATCGAACCCTACCTCTTGTCCTTTGTTGTCCACTTCACTAACCACTGAGCTATCGCGGCTCTCTTTCCATTATAATAGTTGTTATTTATTATTGTCTTTAATTAGGTAATCGGTTTTTCTTCTTAATCCTCTAAACTCCGGTCGGAGCATAGGGCACCCAATCCGATCTGGAGCAAGCACGGACAATTCTCGCCAGGACCTGCCAGCCGCTTTCATTTCATCTTGTATGGTTCGTCGCCATGTCCCCAATGGTTTGCCTATTCTTCCTTTATCAGGTGATGCCCATGTTAATGCTAGGTGTGGATGCCTGGTTTGTTCCACTCGTAGAACATGGCCTAACCATTTCCAAATTCAACTTTTCACTTCTTGATTGATGTTGTTAATGCCTGATCTTCAGGCGACTTCTTTGTTTGTGATGTGTTGATCCCAACGGAATCTTCTTCAGACTCAGCGACCTTCAAATCCTCTAAGTCGACTTTCTATCTTATGGTTCATTCTCTATGTTTCTGCTGGATAAAAGCCTATAGATCGCACATTTGAATTATAGCATTCTAAGCTGGTGCTGAGATGGAGACTAGTTCTATTCTGTCCTTAGATATCTAAACGTCTTATATAACAAGTCTGTGTCAACAGAAATGTGAACGATAGTTCATCGGTGATATATAGAGCCAATTATGACCTATGGAAGCGAATCTTGGATAGTAGACAAACAAATGAAAAGACGATTAGAGGCCCCAGAGATGGAATTTCTCATAAGAATGTTGAAAGTTCCCTGGACAGTTAAAAAGACCAACGAGGAAATTCTCAAAGAGGTCAACACAAAAAAGCAGCTTCTGAGAAACATCAGAAACAATAAACATTTTTTGGGCACATCATGAGAAGAGGAATGTTGGAATACTTGGTTACAACTGGCAAAATAAAAGGAAAGAGAGATCGCTGACGGCGAAGAGACAAGATATTAGAGAGCTTGGTGTCATGACATAGAAAATAGTCAACAACAGAACTGATACAATGCACGGTGGATAGAAGATTGCAGAAGGACTTGATCGCCCACGCCAACCGGTATGGCACATGGTGATGGTGAGGTATCTAAAATTGTATTATTACACAAGGAAAAAAAAAATAGCTTTCGTTAGAGTACACATAACCGTACACATATCATATGATTGAAATATCGTGTTGGGTGATAATAATCTATTTTACCGCTGTTTATCACAGAAACTTACCCAGAGCCATATATATTTCCATTACCATGGTAACGTTGGTCTACATCCTGGCAAATCTGGCCTACTTTACCGCTCTGTCCCCACAGGAGATGCTCAGATCTTATGCCACAGCTATGGTAAGATGGGGCTCATTGATGTTTGTTGAATGTTACAGCTATGGTAAGATGGGGCTCATTGATGTTTGTTGCATGTTACAGCTATGGTAAGATGGGGCTCATTGATGTTTGTTGCATGTTACAGCTATGGTAAGATGGGGCTCGTTGATGTTTGTTGCATGTTACAGCTATGGTAAGATGGGGCTCGTTGATGTTTGTTGCATGTTACAGCTATGGTAAGATGGGGCTCATTGATGTTTGTTGCATGTTACAGCTATGGTAAGATGGGGCTCATTGATGTTTGTTGCATGTTACAGCTATGGTAAGATGGGGCTCGTTGATGTTTGTTGCATGTTACAGCTATGGTAAGATGGGGCTCGTTGATGTTTGTTGCATGTTACAGCTATAGTAAGATGGAGCTCATTGATGTTTGTTGCATGTTACAGCTATGGTAAGATGGGGCTCATTGATGTTTGTTGCATGTTACAGCTATGGTAAGATGGGGCTCGTTGATGTTTGTTGCATGTTACAGCTATGGTAAGATGGGGGTCATTGATGTTTGTTACATGTTATAGCATATGGTAAGGGGTAATATGTTTATGTTTGTTGCATGTTACAGCTATGCAAATATGGGGCTCATTGACATTTGTTTGTTGCATGTTATAGCATATGGTAAGAGGTGAAATGTTGATGTTTGTTGCATGTTATAGCATACTTTAAGATTGGAAACATTGAAGTTTGTTGTATGTTGTTGCATATGGTAAGATATGGCTCATTGATGTTTGTTGCATGTTATAGCATATGGTAAAAATGTTGCAGCAAGTGTTATGCATACAAAAAATATGATTATCAAGTGTTATACATAAAGAAATATGTTCATCAAGTGCAATTCATAAAAAATATGATCATCAAGTGCTATACATAAAAAATATGAGCATCAAGTGCTATACTTAAAATAATATCCAATCATCAAGTGCTATACATAAAAAAATATCCAATCATCAAGTTCTATACATAAAAAATATGATCATCAAGTGCTATACATAAAAAGAATATCCAATCATCAAGTGCTATACATAAAAAAATATGAGCATCAAGTGCTATACATAAAAAAATATCCAATCATCAAGTGCTATACATAAAAAAATATGATCATCAAGTGCTATACATAAAAAAATATGATCATCAAGTGTTATACATAAAAAATATGATCATCAAGTGCTATACATAAAAAAAATATGATCATCAAGTGCTATACATAAAAAATATATGATCATCAAGTGCTATACATAAAAAATATGATCATCAAGTGCTATACATAAAAAATATGATCATCAAGTGTTATACATAAAAAAATATGATCATCAAGTGCTATACATAAAAAAATATGATCATCACGTGCTATACATAAAAAAATATGATCATCAAGTGCTATACATAAAAAAATATGATCATCAAGTGCTATACATAAAAAAATATGATCATCAAGTGCTATACATAAAAAAATACGATCATCATTTTCTGGAGAACGTGAACTTCCATCTGAAAGGAGTTCCTTGTTGAAGTTTCCTCACTTTCCATGTCCGGCTTGTTGCAGTTTCCTCACTTTCCATGTCCGGCTTGTTGCAGTTTCCTCACTTTCCATGTCCGGCTTGTTACAGTTTCCTCACTTTCCATGTCCGGCTTGTTGCAGTTTCCTCACTTTCCATGTCCGGCTTGTTACAGTTTCCTCACTTTCCATGTCCAGCTTGTTACAGTTTCCTCACTTTCCATGTCCAGCTTGTTACAGTTTCCTCACTTTCCATGTCCAGCTTGTTGCAGTTTCCTCACTTTCCATGTCCGGCTTGTTACAGTTTCCTCACTTTCCATGTCCAGCTTGTTGCAGTTTCCTCACTTTCCATGTCCAGCTTGTTGCAGTTTCCTCACTTTCCATGTCCGGCTTGTTACAGTTTCCTCACTTTCCATGTCCAGCTTGTTGCAGTTTCCTCACTTTCCATGTCCGGCATGTTGCAGTTTCCTCACTTTCCATGTCCAGCTTGTTGCAGTTTCCTCACTTTCCATGTCCGGCTTGTTGCAGTTTCCTCACTTTCCATGTCCGGTATGTTGCAGTTTCCTCACTTTCCATGTCCGGCTTGTTGCAGGAGCTGCTGAGTTAAATGCTCTGTGCACACCGTGAGCTGTGTGTGTCACCCGTTTTGATCATGTTTCGATATTCCAATTGTTTACGATAAATGATGATATCGTATGATATGAAACAGACGGCGGTGTTCATTTTCTGTGGGGTTTCGCCTTATGTCTTTTGGCGTGTGCTGAGACTTCTATGATGGGGACTACAGCTACCTTTCTTTGTTTGGGAGATGACATAGTAATTCGGATGATTCCACTGGCACGGGCGTTTGGGCAATTATGGATTTTAAATCGTTTGCAGTGATACCGGGGCCGTCCATAACCATAACCATGTAGCATGTTACAGCATATGGTAAAATTGGAAATATTAATGTTTGTTGTATGTTATATTGTAAGATGGAAATATTAATGTTTGTTGTATGTTATATTGCAAGATGGAAATATTAATGTTTGTTGTATGTTATATTGCAAGATGGAAATATTAATGTTTGTTGTATGTTATATTGTAAGATGGAAATATTAATGTTTGTTGTATGTTATATTGTAAGATGGAAATATTAATGTTTGTTGTATGTCATATTGTAAGATGGAAATATTAATGTTTGTTGTATGTTATATTGCAAGATGGAAATATTAATGTTTGTTGTATGTTATATTGTAAGATGGAAATATTAATGTTTGTTGTATGTTATATTGTAAGATGGAAATATTAATGTTTGTTGTATGTTATATTGTAAGATGGAAATATTAATGTTTGTTGTATGTTATATTGCAAGATGGAAATATTAATGTTTGTTGTATGTTATATTGTAAGATGGAAATATTAATCTTTGTTGTATGTTATATTGTAAGATGGAAATATTAATCTTTGTTGTATGGGATACCATATGGTCAGATTGTGCTCATTGATGTTTGTTGTATGTTATATCATACGTTGAACTGGAAGCAGATAAATGAACGGGTTCGGTTATCATATAAAATGGACCGCCAATGGATAGAGCAGAGATCACTATCAAACATATGGATAGAATGAACGTCTTGGAAAGAAGTGAGGTTACGTGACTATCTAGATTGTGAGAACTGGGAGGTGGGGGAGATTGTCCGAACAGAAGGAAGGAGATACTTTGGATGAATGAAAGTAATTGTCAACAAGCACTGCACTGGTATAGTTTCTCGTTACGTTCTGGTGGATATTTTGAGGAGATAATCGGAGCACCTACAGATGTTTTCGTCGTGCAATGATGATGATACTAACATAACATTGCTTTGATATGTTATGTTATGTTATGTTATGTTATGTTATGTTATGTTATGTTATGTTATATTATGTTATGTTATGTTATGGTATGTTATGTTATATTATGGTATGTTATGTTATATTATGTTATGTTATGTTATGTTATATTATATTATGTTATGTTATATTATATTATATTATGTTATGTTATGTTATGTTATGTTATGTTATATTATATTATGTTATGTTATGTTATGTTATGTTATATTATGTTATGTTATATTATGTTATGTTATGTTATGTTATGTTATGTTATGTTATATTATGTTATGTTATATTATATTATATTATATTATGTTATGTTATGTTATATTATATTATATTATATTATGTTATGTTATGTTATGTTATGTTATATTATGTTATGTTATGTTATGTTATATTATATTATATTATATTATGTTATGTTATATTATGTTATGTTATGTTATATTATGTTATGTTAAAATAGGAAGAAAAGACAAGAAAACAGAACAGAGAATTGAAGCCTTTGAATTGTGGATATATAGAAGAATAGGTAGAATTGGATGGAAGGAAAAGAAAACAAACGATGAAGTCTTAAAACAACTAAAAATGAAAAGAGCACTACTGAACACAATTCAAACAAGACAAATGCGATTTTTGGGCCATGTTAAAAGACACAACAGCCTACTAAAAGTAATCTTGGAGGGGAAAATACAAGGTAAAAGAGGCAGAGGCAGACCAAGACTAACATGGACGAGTAACATCAAAAGAAGGACAAATCAACCTATGACAACCTGCATCATTAAAGAAAAAGACAGAGCAGAATGGCGCTCCATGTTAGCCTATTTTCGTTGCGGAGATGGCACTTGATGACGATGATGATGAAAATAGGAAAACTGCAGGAACATAGATGCATGTATAGCTATATGGATTGACTAAGGATAATATTTTGTATGAATGGTTATGTGGATTATAAGACAACAGACAAGAAAATCACTGGAGGTTGTAGAATTGTGGTTTTACCGAAGAATGTGAGAATACCATGGGTAGCCAAGAAGAGTAATGAAAACGTTCTGAAAGAAGTCAAAAGCAAAACAGAGATTTAATTTTCAAAATTAGACAGAAATAATCATCATTTTTTGGTCATGTAATGAGAAGGGAACAGCTGGAATCTATTGTGACAACTGGGAAATTGAGGGACGAAGAGATGGAGGAAAGTAAAGCGAAAAAATACCAGACAGCTTGGCAGAAGGTCAACAACAAATGATAAATAACTGTCGAGATCGAAAGTTGTGGAGAGACATGATCACCTATCCCAGCAGGCACGGTACTTGATGATGATGAGGCGGATTGACCAAGGATAATTTTTGAGATTGGAAAAGTTATTTTTTATTTAAGTTTTTGATGATGAAATGATTGTTTCAGACATTTGGAGAAAAGGTCTTCGGTGCCGCGGCCTTCATCATTCCTGTTTTTGTAGCGCTCTCAACTTTTGGAGGAGTGAATGGTCTACTCTTCACATCAGGAAGGTAAACAATCACACTTACAATGGTAAATCATCATCATCGTGTGCTATACCGGCTGGCATAGATGATCTTGTCCATCCACAAATTGTATATTTACATTACATCTTATCAGTTCTCTTGTTGGCTGTTTTCCATATCATGACACCAAGCTATCCCAGTATCTTCTCTCTTTGTCGTCCGCAATCTTTCTTTCCTTGTATTTTTCCAGTTGTAACTAAATATTACAACTTTCATCTTCTCATGATATGCCCAACATAAGATAGCATGGAACAGCTAAACTGATAGAAAGACAAGATAAACTACGTTTCAACAAAAACACCTTCATCAGGTATAACAAACTATACAAATTAAACACATAAATCTAAGCCAGAAAAGACAACATAGATGTAAAAAAAATGTCCGCTCGGACCTTTCAGCCCAAGTGTAGTTAATCATTTCCGGACATGAGGTTTTCAAAAAGTGATGAACTGAACGTGTGACACAATGACCTCTATTTCTCCTTTATCGCTATCAAAAAAGACTCCAACTGATTATTTTTTTTATTTCTGACGTCACTAAATGTAAGTACAAGCACCACGTTGAACTATTCATGTTTGCCAGCATGTACTAGTACCACATGTTGCACATTTGATATCATCATTGACGGCATTTATTACCCTACAACAGGGATGGAAACCTTTATTTTTTGCTAAGGGCACTTTGGGTATTTATACTATCATTGGCGGGCTGCAAAACTCATCAACTTAAAAATGAACATGGACTATTGAGTGACATATTTAATTAACATCTCCCCTGATGTGATTGCTGGAACTGCTTCTCATTGGTGAGGCGTATAATCTTAGCTGGTCTTGAGGGCGGTGCTACTTGCACCTGATGTTCCAAGTTTGCGTCGGTTAGTCCGATTCGTTTCCGATGGTGAACTCTGAGGAGAAACTGCTCGCAGCAGTAGTAGGTTGTTCCCAACACAGATGCTTGTTTCAATGCATGTCTTCTCAAAAGGAGAAATTCATTATTGCTTATGTGACGTTTATTGAATTCATTATTGCTTAAAGCCAAAATTACATATAAGCCAAAACTTATCTAAGAGCAGATATTAATTCAGATCACAATCCCGTAATGATTAAAATGAAAATCAAACTAAAGAGAAACAAACAAATGACTAATTCATCAATACCAACAGATATAATAGCTTTAAGTTACAATGAAGCTAAAGATACTTATACAATGCAAGTAAAGCACAATGTGTAAAACACATATCAGAAGCTGCTAAAAGAAGGGAGTGAGCAGTACAGAAGGGAAAATCCTGAAGAAAGTTACAACCAAACGGCAATGCATAACAGCATACAAGAGTCATATGACCCCGTACGCAAAATGGAAACGAACAAAAACCAAAAATGGATAACAAACACAATCTTGGAAAAAATGGAAGAAAGAAGACAAGTGAAGAACATTGCCAAATACATGGAAATTGACAGTGAAATACGCAAGATGTGCAAAAAGGCAAAATAAGACTGGCTCAGCCAAAGATGTCTAGAAATCGAAACTATGGAAAGTAAACAAAATTTCTCTCTCTCTCTCTCTTTCTCTCTCTCTCTCTCTCTCTCTCTCTCTCTCTCTCTCTCTCTCTCTCTCTGCGATCAAGACTCAATCAGAGTAGGATTCCAGACTCTCTCATGAAGTCAGCTGTCTGTTTAAGTGAATCGATTGCCCCATATAGTTTCTCTTCCAGGGAGGTGGGCGTGGACCACATTGCTCTTCTCAGGTCTGTGTACTGGGGGCAATCTTGTAAAACGTTTGGTAGTCATATTGTCCAGTGTACAGTGGCATAGGCTGTTTGTACCTATTTTGAATTTGGTGAACATGTGATTTCTCATTCTATTGTGGCCAGTGCGTAGGCGAAGTATGATGACTTGATCCCTCCTTGATAGTTGGTGGTATCCATCACTCTCGTTATGCTTTGGGTGTTCTCGTTTCCATTTTTCATGGAACTGACCTTTGAGGATGGATTTGGCTTCATCATAACTGAGCGGATGGTTCTCTTGTAGTAATCTCCCTCCCTCTTTAGCTAATGCGCATACGCGTTCGTTCCCGTGTATATTACAGTGTGATGGTATTCCACTGAATGACTACTCTCTGGAAGTTATTGCATAGTTGGTCCAGGGTTGTTCTCAAGTCATCTAGTTCATTGTTCTTGGGGCTTTTTAGAGCTGATAATACTGACAGTGCATCAGTCAGAATCACCAATTTATTGTGCATGTTATTTTTGTGTTGAGTAGCCAGTGTTGCAGCATCTCTGATGGCCTCAGTTTCTGCTTTAAAGTTGTTTGAGAATTTTCCAGTAGTTATTGACTTGGTGATCTCGTCCTGATTATTCAGCGTCAAGAACACCCCCCCCCCCCTTTCCTTTCCATTTCGGGTGGCATTTGTAGCAGAGCCATCTGTGTATATGCGGGACCAAGAGTCCTGTGGGTAGGTATGGTGTATATGTTTTTCTGCTACGTGTTTTCTTTCTGTGTCTGATTGGGTGCCTTTTTTCATGATTCCTGTAATCAAACAAAATTTAAGAGGGATGCACACAGAAATAAAGAGTATGACTAATAAGAACAAAAAAGCTACAGGAAGCGGCTGTATTACATACGACTAATATGTAATTTATACTGGGAGCAAACAAATAATAAAATATAAGAAAGAGAACTCTACACCCATTGATATAAAAAAGAGGAGTAAGACAGGGATGCATCCTATCACCAAGCTTGTTCAGTCTATACACTGAGCAAATCTTTAAAAACATCACAGAGATGCCAGGCCTACAAATTAATGGAAAGATAATCAATAACATAAGATATGCTGATGATACTGTACTACTAGCAGAAAATCCTAAAGATCTACAACAATTACTTAATGTAATAAACATGACAGGCAATAAATATGGACTAGATATGAATATCAAAAAGACTAAAACTATGATCATAAACAAAGAAGATACTCAAAACCCACAAGTGGATATCAAAATTGAAGGAATAGACCTGGAGACAGTTCAGAACTACAACTACCTTGGACATACTATAACCAGTGATGGAAAATGTACAACTGAAAAATGTGGATTTCTAGAAGAATAGGTAGAATTGCAATGAAAGAAAAGAGAACAAATGATGAAGTTTTAAAACAACTAAAAATTAAAAGAGAATTACTAAACACAATTAGAAGACAAATGACATTTTTGGGCCATGTTAAAAGACACAAAAGCCTAGTAAAAGTAATATTGGAAGGGAAAATGCAAGGTAAAAGAGGCAGAGATAGATCAAGACTAATATGGACGGATATCAAAGGATAGACAAGTCAGCTTATGACAACCATCAAAGCAAGAGACAGAGCGAAATGGCGCACCATGGTAGCCAACCTTCGATGTGGAAACGGCACTCAATGTTGATGCATTACTTATGTCACGTTTATTGAATTCATCATTACTTATGTCACGTTTATTGAATTCATCATTACTTATTAGACGTTTATTGAATTCATCATTACTTATTAGACGTTTATTGAATTCATCATTACTTATTAGACGTTTATTGAATTCATCATTACTTATTGTGACTTGAGTACCGTCTCCACATAGAAGATTGGCTACCACGGACCATCATTCATTCATTGAGTGCCATCTCCACATAGAAGATTGGCAACCATGGAACGTCAATCATTCATTAAGTACCGTCTCCACATAGAAGATTGGCTACCATGGAACGTCAATCATTCATTAAGTACCGTCTCCACATAGAAGATTGGCTACCATGGACCATCATTCAAGCATTAAGTGCCGACTCCACATAGAAGATTGGCTACCACGGACCATCATTCATTCATTGAGTGCCGTCTCCACATAGAAGATTGGCTACCACGGACCATCATTCATTCATTAAGTGCCGACTCCACATAGAAGATTGGCTACCACGGACCATCATTCATTCATTGAGTGCCATCTCCACATAGAAGATTGGCTACCATGGACCATCATTCAGGCATTAAGTGCCGTCTCCACATAGAAGATTGGCTACCATGGACCATCATTCAAGCATTAAGTGCCGACTCCACATAGAAGATTGGCTACCACGGACCATCATTCATTCATTGAGTGCCGTCTCCACATAGAAGATTGGCTACCATGGACCATCATTCAAGCATTAAGTGCCGACTCCACATAGAAGATTGGCTACCACGGACCATCATTCATTCATTGAGTGCCGTCTCCACATAGAAGATTGGCTACCACGGACCATCATTCATTCATTGAGTACCGTCTCCACATAGAAGATTGGCTACCACGGACCATCATTCATTCATTGAGTGCCGTCTCCACATAGAAGATTGGCTACCACGGACCATCATTTATTCATTGAGTGCCGTCGCCACATAGAAGATTGGCTACCATGGAGCATCATTCATTCATTGAGTACCGTCTCCACATAGAAGATTGGCTACCACGGACCATCATTCATTCATTGAGTGCCGTCTCCACATAGAAGATTGGCTACCACGGACCATCATTTATTCATTGAGTGCCGTCGCCACATAGAAGATTGGCTACCACGGACCATCATTCATTCATTGAGTGCCGTCTCCACATAGAAGATTGGCTACCATGGACCATCATTCATTCATTGAGTACCGTCTCCACATAGAAGATTGGCTACCATGGACCATCATTCATTCATTGAGTGCCGTCTCCACATAGAAGATTGGCTACCATGGACCATCATTCATTCATTGAGTGCCGTCTCCACATAGAAGATTGGCTACCATGGACTATCATTCATTCATTGAGTACCGTCTCCACATAGAAGATTGGCAACCATGGAACGTCAGTCATTCATTGGGTGCCGTCTCCACATCAAAGATTGGCTACCATGGAGCATCATTCAGGCATTAAGTACCGTCTCCACATCAAAGATTGGCTACCATGGAGCATCATTCAGGCATTAAGTACCGTCTCCACATCAAAGATTGGCTACCATGGACCATCATTCAGGCATTAAGTGCCGTCTCTACATCAAAGATTGGCTACCATGGACCATCATTCAGGCATTATGTGCCGTCTCCACATAGAAGATTGGCTACCATGGAGCATCATTCAGGCATTAAGTGCCGTCTCCACATCAAAGATTGGCTACCATGGACCATCATTCAGGCATTAAGTGCCGTCTCCACATAGAAGATTGGCTACCATGGACCATCATTCAGGCATTAAGTGCCGTCTCCACATCAAAGATTGGCTACCATGGAGCATCATTCAGGCATTAAGTGCCGTCTCCACATAGAAGATTGGCTACCATGGACCATCATTCAGGCATTAAGTGCCGTCTCCACATAGAAGATTGGCTACCATGGAGCATCATTCAGGCATTAAGTACCGTCTCCACATCAAAGATTGGCTACCATGGACCATCATTCAGGCATTAAGTGCCGTCTCCACATAGAAGATTGGCTACCATGGAGCATCATTCAGGCATTAAGTGCCGTCTCCACATAGAAGATTGGCTACCATGGAGCATCATTCAGGCATTAAGTGCCGTCTCCACATCAAAGATTGGCTACCATGGAGCATCATTCAGGCATTAAGTGCCGTCTCCACATAGAAGATTGGCTACCATGGAGCATCATTCAGGCATTAAGTGCCGTCTCCACATCAAAGATTGGCTACCATGGATCATCACTCAGGCATTAAGTGCCGTCTCCACATCAAAGATTGGCTACCATGGAGCATCATTCAGGCATTAAGTACCGTCTCCACATAGAAGATTGGCTACCATGGAGCATCATTCAGGCATTAAGTACCGTCTCCACATAGAAGATTGGCTACCATGGAGCATCATTCAGGCATTAAGTACCGTCTCCACATAGAAGATTGGCTACCATGGAGCATCATTCAGGCATTAAGTGCCGTCTCCACATGGAAGATTGGCTACCATGGAGCATCATTCAGGCATTAAGTGCCGTCTCCACATAGAAGATTGGCTACCATGGAGCATCATTCAGGCATTAAGTGCCGTCTCCACATAGAAGAATGGCTACCATGGAGCATCATTCAGGCATTAAGTGCCGTCTCCACATAGAAGATTGGCTACCATGGACCATCATTCATTCATTGAGTGCCGTCTCCACATAGAAGATTGGCTACCATGGACCATCATTCATTCATTGAGTACCGTCTCCACATAGAAGATTGGCAACCATGGAACGTCAATCATTCATTGGGTGCCGTCTCCACATCAAAGATTGGCTACCATGGACCATCATTCAGGCATTAAGTGCCGTCTCCACATCAAAGATTGGCTACCATGGACCATCATTCAGGCATTAAGTGCCGTCTCCACATCAAAGATTGGCTACCATGGACCATCATTCAGGCATTAAGTGCCGTCTCCACATCAAAGATTGGCTACCATGGACCATCATTCAGGCATTAAGTGCCGTCTCCACATCAAAGATTGGTTACCATGGACCATCATTCAGGCATTAAGTGCCGTCTCCACATAGAAGATTGGCTACCATGGAGCATCATTCAGGCATTAAGTACCGTCTCCACATCAAAGATTGGCTACCATGGACCATCATTCAGGCATTAAGTGCCCTCTCCACATAGAAGATTGGCTACCATGGAGCATCATTCAGGCATTAAGTACCGTCTCCACATCAAAGATTGGCTACCATGGACCATCATTCAGGCATTAAGTGCCGTCTCCACATAGAAGATTGGCTACCATGAACCATCATTCAGGCATTATGTGCCGTCTCCACATAGAAGATTGGCTACCATGGAGCATCATTCAGGCATTAAGAGCCGTCTCCACATCAAAGATTGGCTACCATGGACCATCATTCAGGCATTAAGTGCCGTCTCCACATAGAAGATTGGCTACCATGGACCATCATTCAGGCATTAAGTGCCGTCTCCACATCAAAGATTGGCTACCATGGACCATCATTCAGGCATTAAGTGCCGTCTCCACATCAAAGATTGGCTACCATGGACCATCATTCAGGCATTAAGTGCCGTCTCCACATAGAAGATTGGCTAACATGGAGCATCATTCAGGCATTAAGTACCGTCTCCACATCAAAGATTGGCTACCATGGACCATCATTCAGGCATTAAGTGCCGTCTCCACATAGAAGATTGGCTACCATGGACCATCATTCAGGCATTATGTGCCGTCTCCACATAGAAGATTGGCTGCCATGGACCATCATTCAGGCATTAAGTGCCGTCTCCACATCAAAGATTGGCTACCATGGACCATCATTCAGGCATTAAGTGCCGTCGCCACATAGAAGATTGGCTACCATGGAGCATCATTCAGGCATTAAGTACCATCTCCACATAGAAGATTGGCTACCATGGACCATCTTTCAGGCATTAAGTACCGTCTCCACATCAAAGGTTGGCTACCATGGAGCATCATTCAGGCGTTAAGTACCGTCTCCACATAGAAGATTGGCTACCATGGAGCATCATTCATTCATTGAGTGCCGTCTCCACATAGAAGATTGGCTACCATGGACCATCATTCATTCATTGAGTACCGTCTCCACATAGAAGATTGGCAACCATGGAACGTCAATCATTCATTGGGTGCCGTCTCCACATCAAAGATTGGCTACCATGGACCATCATTCAGGCATTAAGTGCCGTCTCCACATCAAAGATTGGCTACCATGGACCATCATTCAGGCATTAAGTGCCGTCTCCACATCAAAGATTGGCTACCATGGACCATCATTCAGGCATTAAGTGCCGTCTCCACATAGAAGATTGGCTACCATGGAGCATCATTCAGGCATTAAGTACCGTCTCCACATCAAAGATTGGCTACCATGGACCATCATTCAGGCATTAAGTGCCGTCTCCACATAGAAGATTGGCTACCATGGACCATCATTCAGGCATTATGTGCCGTCTCCACATAGAAGATTGGCTACCATGGAGCATCATTCAGGCATTAAGTGCCGTCTCCACATCAAAGATTGGCTACCATGGACCATCATTCAGGCATTAAGTGCCGTCTCCACATAGAAGATTGGCTACCATGGACCATCATTCAGGCATTAAGTGCCGTCTCCACATCAAAGATTGGCTACCATGGACCATCATTCAGGCATTAAGTGCCGTCTCCACATCAAAGATTGGCTACCATGGACCATCATTCAGGCATTAAGTGCCGTCTCCACATCAAAGATTGTCTACCATGGACCATCATTCAGGCATTAAGTGCCGTCTCCACATAGAAGATTGGCTACCATGGAGCATCATTCAGGCATTAAGTACCGTCTCCACATCAAAGATTGGCTACCATGGACCATCATTCAGGCATTAAGTGCCGTCTCCACATAGAAGATTGGCTACCATGGACATCATTCAGGCATTATGTGCCGTCTCCACATAGAAGATTGGCTGCCATGGACCATCATTCAGGCATTAAGTGCCGTCTCCACATCAAAGATTGGCTACCATGGACCATCATTCAGGCATTAAGTGCCGTCTCCACATAGAAGATTGGCTACCATGGAGCATCATTCAGGCATTAAGTACCGTCTCCACATCAAAGGTTGGCTACCATGGAGCATCATTCAGGCATTAAGTACCATCTCCACATAGAAGATTGGCTACCATGGAGCATCATTCAGGCATTAAGTACCGTCTCCACATCAAAGGTTGGCTACCATGGAGCATCATTCAGGCATTAAGTACCGTCTCCACATAGAAGATTGGCTACCATGGACCATCATTCAGGCATTAAGTACCGTCTCCACATCAAAGGTTGGCTACCATGGACCATCATTCAGGCATTAAGTACCGTCTCCACATAGAAGATTGGCTACCATGGAGCATCATTCAGGCATTAAGTGCCGTCTCCACATAGAAGATTGGCTACCATGGAGCATCATTCAGGCATTAAGTGCCGTCTCCACATCAAAGATTGGCTACCATGGAGCATCATTCAGGCATTAAGTGCCGTCTCCACATAGAAGATTGGCTACCATGGAGCATCATTCAGGCATTAAGTGCCGTCTCCACATCAAAGATTGGCTACCATGGATCATCATTCAGGCATTAAGTGCCGTCTCCACATCAAAGATTGGCTACCATGGAGCATCATTCAGGCATTAAGTACCGTCTCCACATAGAAGATTGGCTACCATGAAGCATCATTCAGGCATTAAGTGCCGTCTCCACATAGAAGATTGGCTACCATGGAGCATCATTCAGGCATTAAGTACCGTCTCCACATAGAAGATTGGCTACCATGGAGCATCATTCAGGCATTAAGTGCCGTCTCCACATAGAAGATTGGCTACCATGGAGCATCATTCAGGCATTAAGTGCCGTCTCCACATAGAAGATTGGCTACCATGGAGCATCATTCAGGCATTAAGTGCCGTCTCCACATCAAAGATTGGCTACCATGGAGCATCATTCAGGCATTAAGTGCCGTCTCCACATGGAAGATTGGCTACCATGGAGCATCATTCAGGCATTAAGTGCCGTCTCCACATAGAAGATTGGCTACCATGGACCATCATTCAGGCATTAAGTGCCGTCTCCACATAGAAGATTGGCTACCATGGAGCATCATTCAGGCATTAAGTGCCGTCTCCACATCAAAGATTGGCTACCATGGAGCATCATTCAGGCATTAAGTGCCGTCTCCACATCAAAGATTGGCTACCATGGAGCATCATTCAGGCATTAAGTGCCGTCTCCACATCAAAGATTGGCTACCATGGACCATCATTCAGGCATTAAGTGCCGTCTCCACATAGAAGATTGGCTACCATGGAGCATCATTCAGGCATTAAGTACCGTCTCCACATAGAAGATTGGCTACCATGGAGCATCATTCAGGCATTAAGTACCGTCTCCACATAGAAGATTGGCTACCATGGACCATCATTCAGGCATTAAGTACCGTCTCCACATAGAAGATTGGCTACCATTGAGCATCATTCAGGCATTAAGTGCCGTCTCCACATAGAAGATTGGCTACCATGGAGCATCATTCAGGCATTAAGTGACGTCTCCACATCAAAGATTGGCTACCATGGAGCATCATTCAGGCATTAAGTGCCGTCTCCACATCAAAGATTGGCTACCATGGAGCATCATTCAGGCATTAAGTGCCGTCTCCACATCAAAGATTGGCTACCATGGATCATCATTCAGGCATTAAGTGCCGTCTCCACATAGAAGATTGGCTACCATGGAGCATCATTCAGGCATTAAGTGCCGTCTCCACATAGAAGATTGGCTACCATGGAGCATCATTCAGGCATTAAGTGCCGTCTCCACATAGAAGATTGGCTACCATGGAGCATCATTCAGGCATTAAGTACCGTCTCCACATAGAAGATTGGCTACCATGGAGCATCATTCAGGCATTAAGTGCCGTCTCCACATCGAAGATTGGCTACCATGGACCTTCATTCAGGCATTAAGTGCCGTCTCCACATAGAAGATTGGCTACCATGGAGCATCATTCAGGCATTAAGTGCCGTCTCCACATCAAAGATTGGCTACCATGGACCATCATTCAGGCATTAAGTGCCGTCTCCACATCAAAGATTGGCTACCATGGACCATCATTCAGAGATTAAGTGCCGTCTCCACATCAAAGATTGGCTACCATGGACCATCATTCAGGCATTAAGTGCCGTCTCCACATAGAAGATTGGCTACCATGGAGCATCATTCATGCAAATTGTGCCGTCTCCACATAGAAGATTGGCTACCATGGAGCATCATTCAGGCATTAAGTACCGTCTCCACATAGAAGATTGGCTACCATGGACCATCATTCAGGCATTAAGTGCCGTCTCCACATAGAAGATTGGCTACCATGGACCATCATTCAGGCATTAAGTGCCGTCTCCACATATAAGATTGGCTACCATGGACCATCATTCAGGCATTAAGTGCCGTCTCCACATAGAAGATTGGCTACCATGGAGCATCATTCAGGCAAATTGTGCCGTCTCCACATAGAAGATTGGCTACCATGGACCATCATTCAGGCATTAAGTGCCGTCTCCACATAGAAGATTGGCTACCATGGAGCATCATTCAGGCAAATTGTGCCGTCTCCACATAGAAGATTGGCTACCATGGACCATCATTCAGGCATTAAGTGCCGTCTCCACATAGAAGATTGGCTACCATGGACCATCATTCAGGCATTAAGTGCCGTCTCCACATCAAAGATTGGCTACCATGGAGCGCCATTTTACTTTGACTCTTGACTTGATGGTGCTTATTGTCATAGGATCACCTGTCCACCTTTTGATATCTTTCCATTTTAGTCTTGATCTTCCTCTGCCTCGTGTGCATTACACCTTCCGTTCCTTTAGAAAGGTATTATGTCTCTTCACATTTCCAATAAATTTCAGTTAAGATTTTTTGTTCTGATCTTATTTACTTTGATTTTGTGTATGTTTACATTATCATCATGTGCCATACCGGTACCGACCGCCATCAAGGCGATCATGTCCTTCCACAATCTTCCATATACAGTACATCGTATCAGTTCTGTCGTTGACTGTTTTCCATGCCATGACACCAAGCTATCCAGTACTTTCTCTCTTTGTCGTCTGCGATCCCTTTTTCCTTTTATTTTGCCAGTTGCAATCAAGTATTCCAACTTTCCTCTTCTCATGATGTGCCCGAAAAATGTTGATTGTTTCTTTCTGATGTTTTTTAAGAGCTCCCTTTTTGTGTTGGCCTCTTTGAGAACTTCCTCATTGGTCTTTTTATCTGTCCAGGGAACTTTCAACATTCTTCTGAGAAATCCCATCTCTGTGGCCTCTAATCGTCTTTTCATTTGTCTGTCTACTGTCCATGATTCGCCTCCATAGGTCAGAATAATTATGTATGTTTACAGCACTCTGAAAAGTCTACAAACAGCAGAAAACTGTCGGCAACATTTTCTGTGTTATTCTGTATAAAGATGACAACGTTTTCATGTATGTCTATTTACTAACTGCCCCTCTTTCCCGACCTCCACCGACTTCTTTCTATCAATTTCTGCGAGCAGACTGACTATCAGAAGAATACATCTACTCATGTCATTTATCCACTTTAGTTTGTTTCGTTTTTTTCCTTGTAGAAAACACATGTTTGTAATGTTTTTTTTTTTTTTAATAAAGAACTGTAACAATATTAATTAATTTCCTACTTCAAAATTATTTATTCAATTATCGTTACTAAAACTTTTGCCTTGAAACTAATTTGGAAAGTTGTATTTTTATATTTGTATCTATTTTGTCAAAATGACACTGGAACAGAATCACTATCAGTTAGGAGCTGTGAATTGCGGCATTTTAATTATTCCTGTTTGGATTGGACAGCCCATTTTTTTCTGTGTGGAAACTGCCAATCCCCTAAAATATATCTGGTCTTATATCAAGTTTGTTTAACTGGCCTGTACATTTTCAAACAAATATATAAATAAATCGCCCGTGCGTTGCCGGGGCCTGAAAGGGGAGTAAAGAATAGCGGCGCTGTACCCTACCAGGCATGTTCGAAAGAGGCGAGAAAGGAGGGTTGGGCATGGGACTGGCTATCCCATACTGTAAAAAAATAAGCCGAAAAAACTTCACAAACATGAACAAGTCAAAGAGAGAAAAAGTAAATCCGCCATCCAGGAAAGATAAGGGCTCTCTGTCTAAGAGACGTATGACGCAATCCGGAGAAAGCCATAAGGAGTCCGGGTTGCCGACCCACCCTTTGTCTACCAGGAAATCCTCCAGAATTGGCACCTGGAATGTTCGTACCCTTAACGAACAGGGAAAAGCTGCACAAGTGGCAGCAGAAATGAATAACTACAAGATGGATATTCTGGGAATGTGTGAAACAAGATGGCTGGGAGCGGAGGGAATAAAACTGAATACAGGGGAGATGATTTTATCATCAGGACACCAGGAACCAGGAGCACAACATAGCGAAGGGGTAGCTATAATGCTAAATCCAAGATCATTGGAAACAAGTAAAAAATATATGGAAAGAGACATGCGAAGAAACACTGGGGAAAAGAGAACGCCAGGATAAGGCATGGATGACAGCAGAGACCCTGGATAAAATTAAAGAAAGAAAGAACAAGAAAGCAAACATAAATAAAAGCAAAACAAGAAGTAATAAAGCCAAGACACAGGAAGCTTACACAGAGGTGAACAAAGAAGTGAGAAGATGCATTAAAAAGGATAAGAGGAAATATATAGATGAACTAGCTAAAGAGGCAGAAGAAGCAGCAAATAAAGGGAATATGAAAGAACTGTACAACAGCACAAAGAAATTAGGTGGAAAATACAAACAGATCCACGCCTTTATCAAAGATAAGAAAGGAAATCTGCTTAGTAATATAAGGGAACAAATTGAGAAATGGAAAGAGCACTTTGAAGAACTTTTGAACAGACCCGGCTCAAATAATCCTCCAGATATACTACCAGCAGAAGAAGAGTTGCACGTTAACTGTGGAAAACCAAGCAAAGAAGAAATAATGAAAGCCATCAAACTATTAAAACATGGTAAAGCCACAGGACCAGATGAAATTCCTTCGGAAGCCATCAAAGCAGATATCAACACCTCTACCAAGATGTTACATGATCTATTGGACAAAATTTGGGAGAGGGAAGAAATAGCTAAAGACTGGAGAGAAGGTTATATGATCAAACTACCAAAGAAAGGGAGTTTACAGGAGTGCACAAATTATAGGGGAATTATGCTACTATCAGTGCCAGGAAAAATATTAGGCAGAATCATTCTGGAGAGACTAAAAGAGGCTATAGAGAAACACTTGAGAGATGAACAAGCAGGTTTTAGGAAGAACAGATCATGTGCTGATCAAATAACTACTCTACGTATAATGGTTGAACAAAGTTTAGAACTAAAATCCCCACTTTATATTGGATTCATAGATTACGAAAAGGCATTTGATAGTTTAGACAGAAGAATGCTTTGGAAGTTGCTGAGTCATTACGGAATCCCCATAAAGTTTATTAACCTGATAAAAACAATGTATGAAGGAACAAAATGTAATGTGGTGCATGAAGGACAGCTTACAGAAGCATTTGAAATAAGAACAGGGATAAGGCAAGGATGCCTTCTGTCTCCATTTCTCTTTCTACTGGCCATAGATTGGACTATGAAAATAAATCAAAACAACCGAAATGGGATCCAGTGGTCACTGACCAAACAACTTGATGATTTAGACTTTGCTGATGACATAGCTCTCCTATCACACAGCCATCAACAGATGCAGGATAAAATGAGTATATTAGATGAGAGATCACAACAGCTAGGACTAAAGATTAATAGAGATAAGAGCAACATTATGAGAATTAATGCAGTTGGCAATAACCAAATAAAACTAGGAGAAATACCTCTTATAGACGTACAATCTTACATATATCTGGACAGTAATATAGATAAAGAGGGAGGAACAGAAAATGATACCAAAAAAAAGGATATCAAAAGCAAGAGGAGCTTTCATTGCACTGTGAAACATATGGAAATCCAAAGAAATTAGACTAAATACAAAAATTAAAATTTTCAACTCAAATGTTAAGTCGGTCCTATTATATGGCTGCGAAACATGGAGAATAACAAAATTGACAATCACGAAGGTACAGACTTTCATTAATGGATGCTTGCGCAGAATAAAGGGATGGAAATGGCAGGACAAAGTCACTAACGTGGAATTATGGAAATGTACCGGTCAAATACCAGTGGATAAAGAGATACAGCGAAGACGATGGCGATGGATAGGACACACACTACGGAAGCCAACTGAGAGTATTACACAACAGGCCCTTTTTTGGAATCCCCAGGGGAAAAGACAAAGAGGAAGACCAAGGAATTCTTGGAGAAGACAGATCGAAGCAGAGATGAAGATGATGGGGAAGACATGGAATGATCTTAAAAGAATTGCAAAAAACAGAACGACTTGGAAAGTGTTTGTTGAAGACCTATGCTCCACTGGGAGCTAAAAGGTAGAAAAGAAAAGAAATATAAATAAATAAACAAAAGGTTGTAACTCTCATGAATTGACTGTTTGTCTCTCTTAAAAAAATATATTAATTTTGGTTACTCACGTCAGTTTTTGGAGCCTCACTTCCTGGTCAGAAGGGTTTGGATTCGATCCATAGCAGTGGCGGACTTTTTTCGGACTGACAGGGCTCATGGGTTCGCCAAGCCTCTAAAATTGTGTAGCAGAGATTTTTATTCTAATTAAAGGCGACTTGGCGTGATACCCACATCACCCAAAAATATGTCATGGTCTTTGAAAAATCTGGTCCCTAACACCATATTCCCCATACGCCTAGCGAGGCAGGGAAGGGAACCTTCACTTTACTTTCATCAGTTTTGTTTCTTTTAAATAATATTCTTAAATATGTGTCTATTTACCTTCCCCCCCCATCCACCCATCCATCTATCAATCCATCCGTCCGTCTATCTGTCCGTCTATCTGTCCGTCTGTCTGTCCGTGTGTGTTTCTCCGTCCGTCCGTCTGTCTGTCTGTCCGTCTGTCTGTCTCTCCGTCCGTCCGTCTGTCTCTCCGTCTGTCTGTCTCTCCGTCCGTCCGTCTGTCTGTCTCTGCGTCTGTCTGTCTCTCCGTCTGTCTGTCTCTGCGTCTGCCTGTCTCTCCGTCCGTCCGTCTGTCTGTCTCTGCGTCTGTCTCTCCGTCCGTCCGTCTGTCTGTCTCTGCGTCTGTCTGTCTCTCCGTCTGTCTGTCTCTCCGTCCGTCCGTCTGTCTGTCTCTCCGTCTGTCTGTCTCTCCGTCCGTCCGTCTGTCTGTCTCTCCGTCCGTCCGTCTGTCTGTCTCTGCGTCCGTCCGTCCATCTGTCTGTCTCTGCGTCCGTCCGTCTGTTTCTCCGTCCGTCCGTCCGTCCGTCCGTCCGTCTGTCTGTCTGCCTCTCCGTCCGTCCGTCCGTCCGTCTGTCTGTCTCTCCGTCTGTCCCTCCGTCTGCCTCTCCGTCCGTCCGTCTGTCTGCCTCTCCGTCCGTCCGTCTGTCTGCCTCTCCGTCTGTCCGTTGTCTGCCTCTCCGTCTGTCCGTCTGTCTGCCTCTCCGTC
>JAVIAB010000106.1:83593664-83638664 GCA_032433765.1 Megaustenia siamemsis | reverse complement strand
CTGACAATCTGTCAACTGTCGAACCTTACACAGGACCCACATTGTGTCTGACAATCTGTCAACTGTCGAACCTTACACAGGACCCACATTGTGTCTGACAATCTGTCAACTGTCGAACCTTACACAGGACCCACATTGTGTCTGACAATCTGTCAACTGTCGAACCTTACACAGGACCCACATTGTGTCTGACAATCTGTCAACTGTCGAACCTTACACAGGACCCACATTGTGTCTGACAATCTGTCAACTGTCGAACCTTACACAGGACCCACATTGTGTCTGACAATCTGTCAACTGTCGAACCTTACACAGGACCCACATTGTGTCTGACGATCTGTCAACTGTCGAACCTTACACAGGACCCACATTGTGTCTGACGATCTGTCAACTGTCGAACCTTACACAGGACCCACATTGTGTCTGACGATCTGTCAACTGTCGAACCTTACACAGGACCCACATTGTGTCTGACGATCTGTCAACTGTCGAACCTTACACAGGACCCACATTGTGTCTGACAATCTTTCAACTGTCAAACCTTACACAGGACCCACATTAGTCTGACGATCTGTCAACTGTCAAACCTTACACAGGACCCACATTGTGTCTGACGATCTGTCAACTGTCAAACCTTACACAGGACCCACATTGTGTCTGACGATCTTTCAACTGTCAAACCTTACACAGGACCCACATTGTGTCTGACAATCTGTCAACTGTCGAACCTTACACAGGACCCACATTGTGTCTGACAATCTGTCAACTGTCGAACCTTACACAGGACCCACATTGTGTCTGACAATCTGTCAACTGTCGAACCTTACACAGGACCCACATTGTGTCTGACAATCTGTCAACTGTCGAACCTTACACAGGACCCACATTGTGTCTGACAATCTGTCAACTGTCGAACCTTACACAGGACCCACATTGTGTCTGACAATCTGTCAACTGTCGAACCTTACACAGGACCCACATTGTGTCTGACAATCTGTCAACTGTCGAACCTTACACAGGACCCACATTGTGTCTGACAATCTGTCAACTGTCGAACCTTACACAGGACCCACATTGTGTCTGACAATCTGTCAACTGTCGAACCTTACACAGGACCAACATTGTGTCTGACAATCTGTCAACTGTCAAACCTTACACAGGACCCACATTGTGTCTGACAATCTGTCAACTGTCAAACCTTACACAGGACCCACATTGTGTCTGACAATCTGTCAACTGTCAAACCTTACACAGGACCCACATTGTGTCTGACAATCTGTCAACTGTCAAACCTTACACAGGACCCACATTGTGTCTGACAATCTTTCAACTGTCAAACCTTACACAGGACCCACATTAGTCTGACAATCTGTCAACTGTCAAACCTTACACAGGACCCACATTGTGTCTGACGATCTGTCAACTGTCAAACCTTACACAGGACGCACATTGTGTCTGACGATCTTTCAACTGTCAAACCTTACACAGGACCCACATTGTGTCTGACGATCTTTCAACTTTCAAACCTTACACTGGACCCACATTGTGTCTGACGATCTGTCAACTGTCAAACCTTACACAGGACCCACATTAGTCTGACAATCTGTCAACTGTCGAACCTTACACAGGACCCACATTGTGTCTGACAATCTGTCAACTGTCGAACCTTACACAGGACCCACATTGTGTCTGACAATATTTCAACTGTCGAACCTTACACTGGACCCACATTGTGTCTGACAATCTTTCAACTGTCGAACCTTACACAGGACCCACATTGTGTCTGACAATCTTTCAACTGTCGAACCTTACACACGACCCACATTGTGTCTGACAATCTGTCAACTGTCGAACCTTACACAGGACCCACATTGTGTCTGACAATCTGTCAACTGTCGAACCTTACACAGGACCCACATTGTGTCTGACAATCTGTCAACTGTCGAACCTTACACAGGACCCACATTGTGTCTGACAATCTGTCAACTGTCGAACCTTGCACAGGACCCACATTGTGTCTGACAATCTGTCAACTGTCGAACCTTGCACAGGACCCACATTGTGTCTGACAATCTGTCAACTGTCGAACCTTACACAGGACCCACATTGTGTCTGACGATCTGTCAACTGTCGAACCTTACACAGGACCCACATTGTGTCTGACGATCTGTCAACTGTCGAACCTTACACAGGACCCACATTGTGTCTGACGATCTGTCAACTGTCGAACCTTACACAGGACCCACATTGTGTCTGACGATCTGTCAACTGTCGAACCTTACACAGGACCCACATTGTGTCTGACGATCTGTCAACTGTCGAACCTTACACAGGACCCACATTGTGTCTGACGATCTGTCAACTGTCGAACCTTACACAGGACCCACATTGTGTCTGACGATCTGTCAACTGTCGAACCTTACACAGGACCCACATTGTGTCTGACGATCTGTCAACTGTCGAACCTTACACAGGACCCACATTGTGTCTGACGATCTGTCAACTGTCGAACCTTACACAGGACCCACATTGTGTCTGACGATCTGTCAACTGTCGAACCTTACACAGGACCCACATTGTGTCTGACGATCTGTCAACTGTCGAACCTTACACAGGACCCACATTGTGTCTGACGATCTGTCAACTGTCGAACCTTACACAGGACCCACATTGTGTCTGACGATCTGTCAACTGTCGAACCTTACACAGGACCCACATTGTGTCTGACGATCTGTCAACTGTCGAACCTTACACAGGACCCACATTGTGTCTGACGATCTGTCAACTGTCGAACCTTACACAGGACCCACATTGTGTCTGACGATCTGTCAACTGTCGAACCTTACACAGGACCCACATTGTGTCTGACGATCTGTCAACTGTCGAACCTTACACAGGACCCACATTGTGTCTGACGATCTGTCAACTGTCGAACCTTACACAGGACCCACATTGTGTCTGACGATCTGTCAACTGTCGAACCCTACACAGGACCCACATTGTGTCTGACGATCTGTCAACTGTCGAACCCTACACAGGACCCACATTGTGTCTGACGATCTGTCAACTGTCGAACCCTACACAGGACCCACATTGTGTCTGACGATCTGTCAACTGTCGAACCCTACACAGGACCCACATTGTGTCTGACGATCTGTCAACTGTCGAACCCTACACAGGACCCACATTGTGTCTGACGATCTGTCAACTGTCGAACCCTACACAGGACCCACATTGTGTCTGACGATCTGTCAACTGTCGAACCCTACACAGGACCCACATTGTGTCTGACGATCTGTCAACTGTCGAACCCTACACAGGACCCACATTGTGTCTGACGATCTGTCAACTGTCGAACCCTACACAGGACCCACATTGTGTCTGACGATCTTTCAACTGTCGAACCCTACACAGGACCCACATTGTGTCTGACGATCTGTCAACTGTCAAACCTTACACAGGACCCACATTAGTCTGACAATCTGTCAACTGTCGAACCTTACACAGGACCCACATTGTGTCTGACAATCTGTCAACTGTCGAACCTTACACAGGACCCACATTGTGTCTGACAATCTGTCAACTGTCGAACCTTACACAGGACCCACATTGTGTCTGACGATCTTTCAACTGTCGAACCTTACACAGGACCCACATTGTGTCTGACGATCTTTCAACTGTCGAACCTTACACAGGACCCACATTGTGTCTGACGATCTTTCAACTGTCGAACCTTACACAGGACCCACATTGTGTCTGACGATCTGTCAACTGTCGAACCTTACACAGGACCCACATTGTGTCTGACGATCTGTCAACTGTCGAACCTTACACAGGACCCACATTGTGTCTGACGATCTGTCAACTGTCGAACCTTACACAGGACCCACATTGTGTCTGACGATCTGTCAACTGTCGAACCTTACACAGGACCCACATTGTGTCTGACGATCTGTCAACTGTCGAACCTTACACAGGACCCACATTGTGTCTGACGATCTGTCAACTGTCGAACCTTACACAGGACCCACATTGTGTCTGACGATCTGTCAACTGTCGAACCTTACACAGGACCCACATTGTGTCTGACGATCTGTCAACTGTCGAACCTTACACAGGACCCACATTGTGTCTGACGATCTGTCAACTGTCGAACCTTACACAGGACCCACATTGTGTCTGACGATCTGTCAACTGTCGAACCTTACACAGGACCCACATTGTGTCTGACGATCTGTCAACTGTCGAACCTTACACAGGACCCACATTGTGTCTGACGATCTGTCAACTGTCGAACCTTACACAGGACCCACATTGTGTCTGACGATCTGTCAACTGTCGAACCTTACACAGGACCCACATTGTGTCTGACGATCTGTCAACTGTCGAACCTTACACAGGACCCACATTGTGTCTGACGATCTGTCAACTGTCGAACCTTACACAGGACCCACATTGTGTCTGACGATCTGTCAACTGTCGAACCTTACACAGGACCCACATTGTGTCTGACGATCTGTCAACTGTCGAACCTTACACAGGACCCACATTGTGTCTGACGATCTGTCAACTGTCGAACCTTACACAGGACCCACATTGTGTCTGACGATCTGTCAACTGTCGAACCTTACACAGGACCCACATTGTGTCTGACGATCTGTCAACTGTCGAACCTTACACAGGACCCACATTGTGTCTGACGATCTGTCAACTGTCGAACCTTACACAGGACCCACATTGTGTCTGACGATCTGTCAACTGTCGAACCTTACACAGGACCCACATTGTGTCTGACGATCTGTCAACTGTCGAACCTTACACAGGACCCACATTGTGTCTGACGATCTGTCAACTGTCGAACCTTACACAGGACCCACATTGTGTCTGACGATCTGTCAACTGTCGAACCTTACACAGGACCCACATTGTGTCTGACGATCTGTCAACTGTCGAACCTTACACAGGACCCACATTGTGTCTGACGATCTGTCAACTGTCGAACCTTACACAGGACCCACATTGTGTCTGACGATCTGTCAACTGTCGAACCTTACACAGGACCCACATTGTGTCTGACGATCTGTCAACTGTCGAACCTTACACAGGACCCACATTGTGTCTGACGATCTGTCAACTGTCGAACCCTACACAGGACCCACATTGTGTCTGACGATCTGTCAACTGTCGAACCCTACACAGGACCCACATTGTGTCTGACGATCTGTCAACTGTCGAACCCTACACAGGACCCACATTGTGTCTGACGATCTGTCAACTGTCGAACCCTACACAGGACCCACATTGTGTCTGACGATCTGTCAACTGTCGAACCCTACACAGGACCCACATTGTGTCTGACGATCTGTCAACTGTCGAACCCTACACAGGACCCACATTGTGTCTGACGATCTGTCAACTGTCGAACCCTTCACAGGACCCACATTGTGTCTGACGATCTGTCAACTGTCGAACCCTACACAGGACCCACATTGTGTCTGACGATCTTTCAACTGTCGAACCCTACACAGGACCCACATTGTGTCTGACGATCTGTCAACTGTCAAACCTTACACAGGACCCACATTGTGTCTGACAATCTGTCAACTGTCGAACCTTACACAGGACCCACATTGTGTCTGACAATCTGTCAACTGTCGAACCTTACACAGGACCCACATTGTGTCTGACAATCTGTCAACTGTCGAACCTTACACAGGACCCACATTGTGTCTGACGATCTTTCAACTGTCGAACCTTACACAGGACCCACATTGTGTCTGACGATCTTTCAACTGTCGAACCTTACACAGGACCCACATTGTGTCTGACGATCTTTCAACTGTCGAACCTTACACAGGACCCACATTGTGTCTGACGTTCTGTCAACTGTCGAACCTTACACAGGACCCACATTGTGTCTGACGATCTGTCAACTGTCGAACCTTACACAGGACCCACATTGTGTCTGACGATCTGTCAACTGTCGAACCTTACACAGGACCCACATTGTGTCTGACGATCTGTCAACTGTCGAACCTTACACAGGACCCACATTGTGTCTGACGATCTGTCAACTGTCGAACCTTACACAGGACCCACATTGTGTCTGACGATCTGTCAACTGTCGAACCTTACACAGGACCCACATTGTGTCTGACGATCTGTCAACTGTCGAACCTTACACAGGACCCACATTGTGTCTGACGATCTGTCAACTGTCGAACCTTACACAGGACCCACATTGTGTCTGACGATCTGTCAACTGTCGAACCTTACACAGGACCCACATTGTGTCTGACGATCTGTCAACTGTCGAACCTTACACAGGACCCACATTGTGTCTGACGATCTGTCAACTGTCGAACCTTACACAGGACCCACATTGTGTCTGACGATCTGTCAACTGTCGAACCTTACACAGGACCCACATTGTGTCTGACGATCTGTCAACTGTCGAACCTTACACAGGACCCACATTGTGTCTGACGATCTGTCAACTGTCGAACCTTACACAGGACCCACATTGTGTCTGACGATCTGTCAACTGTCGAACCTTACACAGGACCCACATTGTGTCTGACGATCTGTCAACTGTCGAACCTTACACAGGACCCACATTGTGTCTGACGATCTGTCAACTGTCGAACCTTACACAGGACCCACATTGTGTCTGACGATCTGTCAACTGTCGAACCTTACACAGGACCCACATTGTGTCTGACGATCTGTCAACTGTCGAACCTTACACAGGACCCACATTGTGTCTGACGATCTGTCAACTGTCGAACCTTACACAGGACCCACATTGTGTCTGACGATCTGTCAACTGTCGAACCTTACACAGGACCCACATTGTGTCTGACGATCTGTCAACTGTCGAACCTTACACAGGACCCACATTGTGTCTGACGATCTGTCAACTGTCGAACCTTACACAGGACCCACATTGTGTCTGACGATCTGTCAACTGTCGAACCTTACACAGGACCCACATTGTGTCTGACGATCTGTCAACTGTCGAACCTTACACAGGACCCACATTGTGTCTGACGATCTGTCAACTGTCGAACCTTACACAGGACCCACATTGTGTCTGACGATCTGTCAACTGTCGAACCTTACACAGGACCCACATTGTGTCTGACGATCTGTCAACTGTCGAACCTTACACAGGACCCACATTGTGTCTGACGATCTGTCAACTGTCGAACCTTACACAGGACCCACATTGTGTCTGACGATCTGTCAACTGTCGAACCTTACACAGGACCCACATTGTGTCTGACGATCTGTCAACTGTCGAACCTTACACAGGACCCACATTGTGTCTGACGATCTGTCAACTGTCGAACCTTACACAGGACCCACATTGTGTCTGACGATCTGTCAACTGTCGAACCCTACACAGGACCCACATTGTGTCTGACGATCTGTCAACTGTCGAACCCTACACAGGACCCACATTGTGTCTGACGATCTGTCAACTGTCGAACCCTACACAGGACCCACATTGTGTCTGACGATCTGTCAACTGTCGAACCCTACACAGGACCCACATTGTGTCTGACGATCTGTCAACTGTCGAACCCTACACAGGACCCACATTGTGTCTGACGATCTGTCAACTGTCAAACCTTACACAGGACCCACATTGTGTCTGACGATCTTTCAACTGTCCAACCTTACACAGGACCCACATTGTGTCTGACGATCTTTCAACTGTCGAACCTTACACAGGACCCACATTGTGTCTGACGATCTTTCAACTGTCAAACCTTACACAGGACCCACATTGTGTCTGACAATCTGTCAACTGTCGAACCTTACACAGGACCCACATTAGTCTGACAATCTGTCAACTGTCGAACCTTACACAGGACCCACATTGTGTCTGACAATCTGTCAACTGTCGAACCTTACACAGGACCCACATTGTGTCTGACAATCTGTCAACTGTCGAACCTTACACAGGACCCACATTGTGTCTGACAATCTGTCAACTGTCGAACCTTACACAGGACCCACATTGTGTCTGACAATCTGTCAACTGTCGAACCTTACACAGGACCCACATTGTGTCTGACGATCTGTCAACTGTCGAACCTTACACAGGACCCACATTGTGTCTGACGATCTGTCAACTGTCGAACCTTACACAGGACCCACATTGTGTCTGACGATCTGTCAACTGTCGAACCTTACACAGGACCCACATTGTGTCTGACGATCTGTCAACTGTCGAACCTTACACAGGACCCACATTGTGTCTGACGATCTGTCAACTGTCGAACCTTACACAGGACCCACATTGTGTCTGACGATCTGTCAACTGTCGAACCTTACACAGGACCCACATTGTGTCTGACGATCTTTCAACTGTCGAACCTTACACAGGACCCACATTGTGTCTGACAGTCTGTCAACTGTCGAACCTTACACAGGACCCACATTGTGTCTGACAGTCTGTCAACTGTCGAACCTTACACAGGACCCACATTGTGTCTGACAGTCTGTCAACTGTCGAACCTTACACAGGACCCACATTGTGTCTGACAGTCTGTCAACTGTCGAACCTTACACAGGACCCGCATTGTGTCTGACAGTCTGTCAACTGTCGAACCTTACACAGGACCCGCATTGTGTCTGACAATCTGTCAACTGTCGAACCTTACACAGGACCCGCATTGTGTCTGACGATCTGTCAACTGTCGAACCTTACACAGGACCCGCATTGTGTCTGACGATCTGTCAACTGTCGAACCTTACACAGGACCCGCATTGTGTCTGACAATCTGTCAACTGTCGAACCTTACACAGGACCCGCATTGTGTCTGACAATCTGTCAACTGTCGAACCTTACACAGGACCCGCATTGTGTCTGACAATCTGTCAACTGTCGAACCTTACACAGGACCCGCATTGTGTCTGACAATCTGTCAACTGTCGAACCTTACACAGGACCCGCATTATGTCTGACAATCTGTCAACTGTCGAACCTTACACAGGACCCGCATTGTGTCTGACAATCTGTCAACTGTCGAACCTTACACAGGACCCGCATTGTGTCTGTCAATCTGTCAACTGTCGAACCTTACACAGGACCCGCATTGTGTCTGTCAATCTGTCAACTGTCGAACCTTACACAGGACCCGCATTGTGTCTGACAATCTGTCAACTGTCGAACCTTACACAGGACCCGCATTGTGTCTGACAATCTGTCAACTGTCGAACCTTACACAGGACCCGCATTGTGTCTGACAATCTGTCAACTGTCGAACCTTACACAGGACCCGCATTGTGTCTGACAATCTGTCAACTGTCGAACCTTACACAGGACCCGCATTGTGTCTGACAATCTGTCAACTGTCGAACCTTACACAGGACCCGCATTGTGTCTGACAATCTGTCAACTGTCGAACCTTACACAGGACCCGCATTGTGTCTGACAATCTGTCAACTGTCGAACCTTACACAGGACCCGCATTGTTTCTGACAATCTGTCAACTGTCGAACCTTACACAGGACCCGCATTGTGTCTGACAATCTGTCAACTGTCGAACCTTACACAGGACCCGCATTGTGTCTGACAATCTGTCCACTGTCGAACCTTACACAGGACCCGCATTGTGTCTGACAATCTGTCCACTGTCGAACCCTACACAGGACCCGCATTGTGTCTGACAATCTGTCCACTGTCGAACCCTACACAGGACCCGCATTGTGTCTGACAATCTGTCAACTGTCGAACCCTACACAGGACCCGCATTGTGTCTGACAATCTGTCCACTGTCGAACCCTACACAGGACCCGCATTGTGTCTGACAATCTGTCCACTGTCGAACCCTACACAGGACCCGCATTGTGTCTGACAATCTGTCCACTGTCGAACCCTACACAGGACCCGCATTGTGTCTGACAATCTGTCCACTGTCGAACCCTACACAGGACCCGCATTGTGTCTGACAATCTGTCCACTGTCGAACCCTACACAGGACCCGCATTGTGTCTGACAATCTGTCCACTGTCGAACCCTACACAGGACCCGCATTGTGTCTGACAATCTGTCCACTGTCGAACCCTACACAGGACCCGCATTGTGTCTGACAATCTGTCCACTGTCGAACCCTACACAGGACCCGCATTGTGTCTGACAATCTGTCCACTGTCGAACCCTACACAGGACCCGCATTGTGTCTGACAATCTGTCCACTGTCGAACCCTACACAGGACCCGCATTGTGTCTGACAATCTGTCCACTGTCGAACCCTACACAGGACCCGCATTGTGTCTGACAATCTGTCCACTGTCGAACCCTACACAGGACCCGCATTGTGTCTGACAATCTGTCCACTGTCGAACCCTACACAGGACCCGCATTGTGTCTGACAATCTGTCCACTGTCGAACCCTACACAGGACCCGCATTGTGTCTGACAATCTGTCCACTGTCGAACCCTACACAGGACCCGCATTGTGTCTGACAATCTGTCCACTGTCGAACCCTACACAGGACCCGCATTGTGTCTGACAATCTGTCCACTGTCGAACCCTACACAGGACCCGCATTGTGTCTGACAATCTGTCCACTGTCGAACCCTACACAGGACCCGCATTGTGTCTGACAATCTGTCCACTGTCGAACCCTACACAGGACCCGCATTGTGTCTGACAATCTGTCCACTGTCGAACCCTACACAGGACCCGCATTGTGTCTGACAATCTGTCCACTGTCGAACCCTACACAGGACCCGCATTGTGTCTGACAATCTGTCCACTGTCGAACCCTACACAGGACCCGCATTGTGTCTGACAATCTGTCCACTGTCGAACCCTACACAGGACCCGCATTGTGTCTGACAATCTGTCCACTGTCGAACCCTACACAGGACCCGCATTGTGTCTGACAATCTGTCCACTGTCGAACCCTACACAGGACCCGCATTGTGTCTGACAATCTGTCCACTGTCGAACCCTACACAGGACCCGCATTGTGTCTGACAATCTGTCCACTGTCGAACCCTACACAGGACCCGCATTGTGTCTGACAATCTGTCCACTGTCGAACCCTGCACAGGACCCGCATTGTGTCTGACAATCTGTCCACTGTCGAACCCTGCACAGGACCCGCATTGTGTCTGACAATCTGTCCACTGTCGAACCCTGCACAGGACCCGCATTGTGTCTGACAATCTGTCCACTGTCGAACCCTGCACAGGACCCGCATTGTGTCTGACAATCTGTCCACTGTCGAACCCTGCACAGGACCCGCATTGTGTCTGACAATCTGTCCACTGTCGAACCCTGCACAGGACCCGCATTGTGTCTGACAATCTGTCCACTGTCGAGCCCTGCACAGGACCCGCATTGTGTCTGACAATCTGTCCACTGTCGAGCCCTGCACAGGACCCGCATTGTGTCTGACAATCTGTCCACTGTCGAGCCCTGCACAGGACCCGCATTGTGTCTGACAATCTGTCAACTGTCGAGCCCTGCACAGGACCCGCATTGTGTCTGACAATCTGTCAACTGTCGAGCCCTGCACAGGACCCGCATTGTGTCTGACAATCTGTCAACTGTCGAGCCCTGCACAGGACCCGCATTGTGTCTGACAATCTGTCAACTGTCGAGCCCTGCACAGGACCCGCATTGTGTCTGACAATCTGTCAACTGTCGAGCCCTGCACAGGACCCGCATTGTGTCTGACAATCTGTCAACTGTCGAGCCCTGCACAGGACCCGCATTGTGTCTGACAATCTGTCAACTGTCGAGCCCTGCACAGGACCCGCATTGTGTCTGACAATCTGTCAACTGTCGAGCCCTGCACAGGACCCGCATTGTGTCTGACAATCTGTCAACTGTCGAGCCCTGCACAGGACCCGCATTGTGTCTGACAATCTGTCAACTGTCGAGCCCTGCACAGGACCCGCATTGTGTCTGACAATCTGTCAACTGTCGAGCCCTGCACAGGACCCGCATTGTGTCTGACAATCTGTCAACTGTCGAGCCCTGCACAGGACCCGCATTGTGTCTGACAATCTGTCAACTGTCGAGCCCTGCACAGGACCCGCATTGTGTCTGACAATCTGTCAACTGTCGAGCCCTGCACAGGACCCGCATTGTGTCTGACAATCTGTCAACTGTCGAGCCCTGCACAGGACCCGCATTGTGTCTGACAATCTGTCAACTGTCGAGCCCTGCACAGGACCCGCATTGTGTCTGACAATCTGTCAACTGTCGAGCCCTGCACAGGACCCGCATTGTGTCTGACAATCTGTCAACTGTCGAGCCCTGCACAGGACCCGCATTGTGTCTGACAATCTGTCAACTGTCGAGCCCTGCACAGGACCCGCATTGTGTCTGACAATCTGTCAACTGTCGAGCCCTGCACAGGACCCGCATTGTGTCTGACAATCTGTCAACTGTCGAGCCCTGCACAGGACCCGCATTGTGTCTGACAATCTGTCAACTGTCGAGCCCTGCACAGGACCCGCATTGTGTCTGACAATCTGTCAACTGTCGAGCCCTGCACAGGACCCGCATTGTGTCTGACAATCTGTCAACTGTCGAGCCCTGCACAGGACCCGCATTGTGTCTGACAATCTGTCAACTGTCGAGCCCTGCACAGGACCCGCATTGTGTCTGACAATCTGTCAACTGTCGAGCCCTGCACAGGACCCGCATTGTGTCTGACAATCTGTCAACTGTCGAGCCCTGCACAGGACCCGCATTGTGTCTGACAATCTGTCAACTGTCGAGCCCTGCACAGGACCCGCATTGTGTCTGACAATCTGTCAACTGTCGAGCCCTGCACAGGACCCACATTGTGCCTGACAATCTGTCAACTGTCGAGCCCTGCACAGGACCCACATTGTGCCTGACAATCTGTCAACTGTCGAGCCCTGCACAGGACCCACATTGTGCCTGACAATCTGTCAACTGTCGAGCCCTGCACAGGACCCACATTGTGCCTGACAATCTGTCAACTGTCGAGCCCTGCACAGGACCCACATTGTGCCTGACAATCTGTCAACTGTCGAGCCCTGCACAGGACCCACATTGTGCCTGACAATCTGTCAACTGTCGAGCCCTGCACAGGACCCACATTGTGCCTGACAATCTGTCAACTGTCGAGCCCTGCACAGGACCCACATTGTGCCTGACAATCTGTCAACTGTCGAGCCCTGCACAGGACCCACATTGTGCCTGACAATCTGTCAACTGTCGAGCCCTGCACAGGACCCACATTGTGCCTGACAATCTGTCAACTGTCGAGCCCTGCACAGGACCCACATTGTGCCTGACAATCTGTCAACTGTCGAGCCCTGCACAGGACCCACATTGTGCCTGACAATCTGTCAACTGTCAAACCTTACACAGGACCCACATTGTGCCTGACAATCTGTCAACTGTCAAACCTTACACAGGACCCACATTGTGCCTGACAATCTGTCAACTGTCAAACCTTACACAGGACCCACATTGTGCCTGACAATCTGTCAACTGTCAAACCTTACACAGGACCCACATTGTGTCTGACAATCTGTCAACTGACAAACCTTACACAGGACCCACATTGTGTCTGACAATCTTTCAACTGACAAACCTTACTCAGGACCCACATTGTGTCTGACAATCTTTCAACTGTCAAACCTTACACAGGACCCACATTGTGTCTGACAATCTTTCAACTGTCAAACCTTACACAGGACCCAAATTGTGTCTCGGCATCCGACTCTGTTCTTGGCGAGTTGTTCAACCTCGCCAGTGACCTGATGCCCGCTGTTGTTGCCTCTCGTTTTAATGTTCTTTTCAGTGTTTCTCTAAATCGGCCTCTTTCTTATTTAACTTCAGGTTCCCATTTGAGGTCTTGCTTTGAGATTCCCTTGTTGCCTCTTCTGATCTCATGACCGACATATGACCGTCTTCTTCTCTTAATTATAGTTGATAGTTTTTGAAAGCTTTGTCATTTCTCTTATTTCTGTACTAGTCTTGAACTCATTCTATGGTACACGAAGTATTTACCTCTGGAATTAGTAGTCATATATATCCAGTTTATTTTCTATTTCTTTAGTTGTTTTCCAACTCTCGCATGAGTAAGTAAGTGTGGAAAACAATAAAGTAATTTGAACATCCTGAACTTTGTTTTTGCACTTAGTAACTGTGACCTTCCAGGCATGTCGTAAGAGGCGACTAAGGAGATTGATCGATGGCTTGACAAGCTGTCATTGTAAAAAGTATTGTTATGGAAACAGACCATAGATTTTAGAAGCAGTGATCTCTGCAATATGTGCCATTTTGGCACGCAAGGTTTCTGTTTTTGAGATTGTGGTTCTGCCCTATGTGCCGTCTTCGGCTCGAAAGGATAATAGATAGATAGAATTTTAACATCCATATTTGATAAAAGTTTCTGAGAGGCATTTTTTGCCTGATAAATTATACTCATGTTCATACATGATCCTACACAAATACAAGTTGATGGCAATAATTTAAATAATTTTTTTTTTATCTCCTTGATAAACAGGTTATGTTTTGTTGGCGCAAGAGAAGGTCAATTACCAACTTTAATGGCCATGATTAACATGAAAAAACATACACCACAGCCAGCCATTTTGTTTACAGTAAGTCCTGCTGTTACAATGTAGAGAATCATTTTTCTGCACGACTTGCTAGGCGTATGGGGATTATGCTGTTAATTAGTTGGTTAGGTTAGTTATTTAGTTAGTTAGATAGTTAGTTAGTTAGTTATTAGTTAGTTAGTTAATTAGTTAAATAGTTAGTTTGGTTAGACAGACAGACAGACAGGACAGGACAGGACAGGACAGGACAGGACAGACAGACAGACGGACAGATAGATAGATATTTAGTTAGATAATTAGTTATTTAGTTAGTTAGTTAGTTAGTTAGTTAGTTAGTTAGTTAGTTAGTTAGTTAGTTAGTTAGTTAGTTAGTTAGTTAGTTAGTTAGTTAGTTAGTTAGTTAGTTAGTTAGTTAGTTAGTTAGTTAGTTAGTTAGTTAGTTAGTTAGTTAGTTAGTTAGTTAGTTAGTTAGTTAGTTAGTTAGTTAGTTAGTTAGTTAGTTAGTTAGTTAGTTAGATTGTTAAATATCCAATTAGTTAGTTAATCGTCGGATTATCCTCGTCGCACTTCGAACAATGGACTATAAGCGCTCATATCTCCTCCCCAGAAAGACCCGCACTGTGAAACTATAAACTAGTTCATAAGTCTTCCCTCGATCTACCCGTAGCTATCCTGAATCTAGGCAACATCCCTCCTGACTAACATGAAGAAAACGGTAGCCACACCAGAGCTGCAAAGTCACGAACAAAACTCCACCATCTCGCCCTTCATTACAAGTGTACGGTCGATGTAGTGATGTGTCCATACCGAACGTCCAGACCTTAGATTAATCAGTCCCCAAGAGCAAATCCTGCAGCGGTTGATGGAACATAAATATATGGCTACATCGTTGAAGACTTTACATTGTCTTTACTTTAAGTGTTTTCCCCCACACTCCCCCCTCACCCACCTCCCGGACTAGAAAAATACCTGCCTCCCCCGGGGGGTATTTTTTATCTTAAAGAAACACTGTAATTATCATCATCGCTACACGCCGGACGAACCCATAGGTGCTCTGACATTCCCCACGAGAATCTCAAGAAAACCCGAGAAGAACACTGACTCACGCGCACGAACTCCGTGGCACTGTCTGGGATCCTCGGTATGGGTAGGTTTTTTGTGGTAGCCCCGGGCAGCGGTCATATTTATGGCCTACTCTGTGTGGCCTCTGTCACTGTGCTCACACAGCACTACCATCACGCTATGACGTGTTCCTGGCACTTATATCATCACGTATTTACCGTTGGTCTAAATTTGACATTGCGATATATCCATATGTATGAATTAGTGACCTTTACTTGCTAACCTTGACTTGCTAACCTAGACTTGCTAACCTTGACTTGCTAACCTTGACTTGCAAACCTTGACCCACAGGGTGGAATGTCAATCTTGATGTTGATATCTGATGACGCCTATGCTCTCATCAACTACGTCAGTTTCGCTCAGTGGTTATCGGTCGGTACTTCCATAGCAGGAATGGTCTACCTCAGATTCAAACGACCGGACCTGCCCAGGCCTATCAAGGTAGACCTTTCATAATTATTTGTGACCAAATCACTCAGCGAGTAATTATCTGTCTCTCTCTCATATATATATATATATATATTTATATATTTATATAACCTGCCTATCTATATAAAATGTCTATCTGTATACTCTATATAGTCTGCCTATCTATATAAAATGTCTATCTGTATACTCTATATAACCTGCCTATCTATATAAAATGTCTATCTGTATACTCTATATAACCTGCCTATCTATATAAAATGTATATCTGTATACTCTATATAACCTGCCTATCTATATAAAATGTCTATCTGTATACTCTATATAGTCTGCCTATCTATATAAAATGTCTATCTGTATACTCTATATAACCTGCCTATCTATATAAAATGTATATCTGTATACTCTATATAACCTGCCTATCTATATAAAATGTCTATCTGTATACTCTATATAGTCTGTCTATCTATATAAAATGTCTATCTGTATACTCTATATAGTCTGTCTATCTATATAAAATGTCTATCTGTATACTCTATATAGTCTGTCTATCTATATAAAATGTCTATCTGTATACTCTATATAGTCTGTCTATCTATATAAAATGTCTATCTGTATACTCTATATAGTCTGTCTATCTATATAAAATGTCTATCTGTATACTCTATATAGTCTGTCTATCTATATAAAATGTCTATCTGTATACTCTATATAGTCTGTCTATCTATATAAAATGTCTATCTGTATACTCTATATAGTCTGTCTATCTATATAAAATGTCTATCTGTATACTCTATATAGTCTGTCTATCTATATAAAATGTCTATCTGTATACTCTATATAGTCTGTCTATCTATATAAAATGTCTATCTGTATACTCTATATAGTCTGTCTATCTATATAAAATGTCTATCTGTATACTCTATATAGTCTGTCTATCTATATAATCTAGCTATATAGTCTGTCTATCTGTCCTTCCTCCCGTCTGTCCGTCTATATCTATTGTTCGCCTGATGTATTGTCTATATCTGCAATGTTGTTTCCTGTATAAGTTTACTGTCTTTTGCCATTCTTGCAGTTGCCCATGTAGTTTTGTATATCTTCTTCCTATCGCTCTTTGACTTAAGCCCGCGTGACTACCGGGCCCTGACCACGTTGAGTGGAGAAGAGGAGAGAATAGAGATACAGTCACCTGCCATGTTATTGAGTTATTATTAGGTCATTATCATTGCAATCCGACCATGTCCATAGGTGCTCAGATTCCCCTCAGCAAGTCTCGCAGTGTCCAACAACTGACGATTCCAATTCTGTGTTGGTTGATTAGTCTTCTTACACGCCCACTAATTTTCTCGTGGGGGCATCAGTAGCCAAAGTCGAGAAAACTACCCGACTAGGCTACCGACTTCGGACAACCTGTGTTCGATTCCCGCTGGAGCAGTGTGATTTGTACTAGTGGTTAAAAAAAAACCCGCGGTCGACCCAGCCACTGGCAGAAATGGGTACCAGGGTAGTACTCTGGGAAGGTCAGGAATGCCGCTTCGCATCGTGAGTTTAGATGCTTAAAGCGACACTATCCAGAAGTCTTCGAACACTTCTGGATAGACTGCCGAGCACATATGGGTGAAAACTCAGGTGCTTAGACGCCGATTCAAGTCTCGTAAATTACCTTAAGTTTCTCATTTATGGCTGTGCCCATCTTAACTCCAGTCATATCTGTGTGGCTACTAGGGCTCTCACAATGGTGAGGGGAGAATAGAATAGAGCCAATATCACCTGTCAGGTCTGTGTGGCTACTAATGTCCTGACCAAGGTGAGGGGAGAATAGAGATACTGTCATATGTCATGTCTGTTGGCTACTAGGGCTCTCACAATGGTGAGGGGAGAATAGAATAGAGCCAATGTCACCTGTCAGGTCTGTGTGGCTACTAAGAATAGAGATACTGCCATATGTCATGTCTGTGTGGCTACTAAGAATAGAGATACTGCCATATGTCATGTCCGTGTGGCTACTAAGAATAGAGATACTGCCATATGTCATGTCCGTGTGGCTACTAAGAATAGAGATACTGCCATATGTCATGTCTGTGTGGCTACTAAGAATAGAGATACTGCCATATATCATGTCTGTGTGGCTACTAAGAATAGAGATACTGCCATATGTCATGTCTGTGTGGCTACTAAGAATAGAGATACTGCCATATGCAACGCATTTCGTACGAGGTGACTAAGGAGGTTGGTGGCAATGCTTTCGCTCGTGCTACGGAGTTCGTGCACTTGCGATGAAGACATCTTCGGTGTTTTTGCTAGTGTATGACGGGTGTGCTTCAGAATGGGGAACGTGCTAATGATGGAATCTAAACAGCGTGGAGCTCAATTGGCCTGATACAACACCGCCGCTATTGACTTAAGGTCGAGGTGAAACGTAATGTTCGAGTTGAAGCTATCTAGTGTCTCAGAGACTCCAGGCGCGAGCGCTACGCGGGAACTCAAGATAGGTTTGTTAACCAACACAACGCCGGTGTCGTTAGTCGCTACACGAGGAAGGATATACTTCGGAGGTCTCAGCCCTTATGAACGTGTCTGGTGTGGAATGAGGATGACTTGTCGGCTAAAGTAAATTAAACAAAACATAAACTAAACTAAACTAAGCTAAACTAAATATAAATTAAACTAAATTAAACCTAAACTAAACCTAAACAAAACAAAACAAAACAAAACAAAACTAACCTACCCTAATCTAACCTAACCTAACCTAACCGAATCTAACCTAAGCTAACCTAAACTAACCTAAACCTAAACTTAACTAAGCTTTACTAACCTAACCTAACCTAACCTAACCTAACCTAACCTAACCGAATCTAACCTAACCTAACCTAACCTAACCTAACCGAATCTAACCTAAGCTAACCTAAACCAACCTAAACCTAAACTTAACTAAGCTTTACTAAACTAACCTAACCTAACCTAACCTAACCTAACCTAACCAAACCAAAACTTAACAAAGTTTTACTAAGCTTAACTAAGCTAACCTAACTCAACCTAAACTAACCTAACGTAACCTAACCCTAACCTAATCTAACCTATTGAGTTATTGAGTTATTTGCGGGTCATCATCATTACACTCCGAACATGTCCATAGGTGCTCAGATCCACTCCTTAGCAATTTCCTCAGTGTCCAGCGACTGACGACTCCAGCTCTATGTTGGTTGATAAGTCTTCTTACACGGCCACCAAGTTTCTCATTTCTGGCTGTGCCCATCTTAACTCCCATTTCCATCATCCGAAGAAGTGACGTGGATCTGTGTTTGTCGAGGTCCTATGCTCTTCCCACATCTCGGAGGGCATTGATGATGTCCACCCGATCCATTGGTTGTCCGTCCTCAACGACAGCGCAGCTAGCCAACCTGTCCGCTCTTTCATTTCCCCGTACTCCCGCATGTCCAGGGACAAAGACAAAGGTGACCTTACTATTTTGGATTTCTGCAACGACTCTACCCATTGCACGCGTACAGAGCAAGCCTCCGCTTATTTTATCATGCTCATCGAATCACTCAGTATACATGCGTGGGTGTAGTCTTGTGACTAACCATTTGAATGCCTTGGTTACTGCCATCACCTCCATTGTCATGCTACTCATGGTCATGACGTATGCACCACTGTCTTCTTTGACTATTCTGCCTGCAGAGCGTGCTGTAAATGCCCATGCACTTCTTTGGTGTCGTCTTACAGATCTGCCTGTATAGATGACTGCATCTTTCTCATCGGTGTTATCGCAGATGAGACCGTTTACCTCAGCATTAACCACGACCGGGTTCTGTTCCCAACTTTTCCTGTCGAGTGTGACAATACATGAAAAAGTCCCTTTGAATGACTTAGGCACCGGTATCCACTCCTCACCAAAGCTGATATTGGCCTATATTAACATAGACCTGTTTGATGACATCTTCTGCTCGGCCCACCCATGATTTGCCTCATTTTAGCCTGGCACCTATCCCTGTGTTGAGCACGTGGTGCAATGGATGCCCTTTATCTGTACTAATCTTCAGGTATGCTCGTGCTCTCCAGATCTTGATTCTGTCATCCATGGTTGGAAAGTCAAGAAGATACCTCATTGCTACACAGGAAGTGTCCCTTGTGCATCCCAAGATAATGAGCATGGCTTCATTTTGTATTTTCTCCAGCCTATCAATTTGAGTCGTACTGACAGTAAGAATTGCCAGGGCACACTCGATTAGTGCGAGGACTAATCCCTAGAACAGAAGAGTAAGTAGCCTCTGCTCGATGTTGGCAGCTGCCATGACCTTCAAGGCGGCTAATCCTTTGCGGGATTTTGTTATCACATGGTCGACGTGGTCCCGAAAACACAGGCTGCGATCAAACTTAACTCCGAGGTATGTCATCAACTTGTCCCTGGTCACCTCATCAGCTCCCATTCGTACTACCGGTGTGGTCGTATTAACGATATGATTGTTAAGGGAGAACCATGAAACTGATGCTTTATTAGGATTAACCAAGGCACCTGAAACCCCACACCAGGAAGAAATGCGATCGAGTTCGTCTTGCATTGTGGAGGCGATTCCCCGTCTGTCTCTTCCCTGTCGATATACCAGAATATCATCAGCAAAAGTCATAGTTCTTCCCCTCCCATCCAGCTGTTAGTTCCGTGATCGTTATTGTGTACACGTTAAACAGAACTGGTGACAATGGTGAGCCTTGTGGCAGCCCAGGACAAATGGATGTTTAGCTCGGAAGACCAACTTCCACATTTGAGTATCACCTTCCTCTGAAACAGTGCCGCGGCGATCCATCTAATGAGGAAGGGGTGCACCGCCAGTTTGAGGAGCATATGCATGAGATATTCAAATGGTATCCTGTTGTATGCATCCTCCAGATCTATAGCAGCAGCACATGTCTCCTCTCGTCTGTGGAAGCCTTCGAAGACGTCATAGGCAAAGACTGCCGCATTGAGCCATGTCTCTTTGTTATATCTGTGGGATTACCCGTTTCTGTTCAAGGTGACAGGTGAGGACACGGGCAACTATTTTCTCCAGCAGCTTGCCCGCAGTGTTCTGCATTGAGATGATTATGTAGGCACTGATCTGAGAATGGTCCTTGTTTGGCTTCGGTAGCGGTAGTAAGTAGCTGTGTAGCCACTCCTCCTTAACCTGGCCACTCAGAATACTGGCATTAAACTTATTGGCCATTTTTGTCAAGTCGTTGTCAACTAAATCACCTATGTCATCGTACCGAACACCATCTTGACCAGGAGCAGAGTTGTGTGACCTTTTAAGTGTCGTGCGAATGGTATCGGTTGTGATTGTGAGATCTTCTTCCAGCACTACATCCTTACACAATTTTGACAGCGATCCCCATATCCTCATCCTTACAGCCTCATTTCTTTGGTCCGTCTGCTCAATGTAGCGGGCAAGCAGGGCCTTCCCTTTGCTCTCATCAGATTTGTGCCATATCCGGCCTGTGCTCTGAAAGTCTGGTATGCCTCTAACCTAACCTAACCTAACCTAACTCAACCTATCCTAGCCTAATCTATCCTAACCTAACTCAAACTAATCTACACTAAGTTAACCTAACCTAACCTAACCTAACCTAAACTAAACTAACCTAAACTAAACTACCCTAAACTAACTTAACCTAACCTAACTCAAATTAACCTAACCTAACCTAACTTAACTTAACCTAACCTAACCTAAACCTAACCTAACCTAAACCTAACCTAAACCTAACCTAACCTAACCTAACCTAAACCTAACTTAACCTAACTCAAACTAACCTAACCTAACCTAAAATAATCTAACCTAACCTAACCTAACCTAAACTTAACCTAACCTAACCTAAATTAACCTAACCTAACCTAACTCAAACTAACCTAACCTAACCTAAACCTAACCTAACCTAACTCAAACTAACCTAACCTAACCTAACCTAACCTAACCTAAATTAACCTAACCTAACCTAAATTAACCTAACCTAACCTAAATTAACCTACCCTAACTCAACCTAACCTAACCTAACCTAACTCAAACTAACTTAACCTAACCTAACTCAACCTAACCTAACCTAACCTAACCTAACTCAAACTAAATTAACCTAACCTAACTCAACCTAACCTAACCTAACATAACTCAAACTAAATTAACCTAACCTAAACCTAACCTAACCTAACCTAACTCAAACTAACCTAACCTAACCTAACCTAACCTAACCTAACCTAAATTAACCTAACCTAACCTAAATGAACCTAACCTAACCTAAATTAACCTAACCTAACTCAACCTAACCTAACCTAACCTAACTCAAACTAACTTAACCTAACCTAACTCAACCTAACCTAACCTAACCTAACCTAACTCAAACTAAATTAACCTAACCTAACTCAACCTAACCTAACCTAACATAACTCAAACTAAATTAACCTAACCTAAACCTAACCTAACCTAACTCAAACTAACCTAACCTAACCTAACTCAATCTAAATTAACCTAACCTAACTTAACCTAACCTAACCTAAATTAATGTAACCTAACCTAAATTAACCTAACCTAACCTAACTCATCCAAACCTAACCTAACCTAATCCTAACCTAACCTAACCTAACCTAAATCAAACTAACCTAACCTAACCTAACTCAAACTAACCTAACCTAACCTAACTCAAACTATCCTAACCTAACCTAACTCAAACTAACCTAACCTAACCTAACTCAAACTAACCTAACTCAAACAAACCTTACCTAACCTAACCGAACCGAACCTAAACCTAACCTAACCTATCTCAAACTAAACTAACCTAACCTAACCTAACCTACCCTAACCTAACCTAACCTAACCTAACCTAAATTAACCTAACCTAACCTAACTCAAACTAACCTAACCTAACTCAAACAAACCTAACCTAACTCAACCTAACCTAACTTAACCTAACCAAACTCAAACTCACCTAACCTAACCTAACATAACCTAACCAAACTCAAACTCACCTAACCTAACCTAACTCAAACAAACCTAACCTAACTCAACCTAACCTAACTTAACCTAACCTAACATAACCGAAACCTAAACTAACCTAACCTAACCTAACCTAACCTGACCTAACCAAACTCAAACTCACCTAACCTAACCTAACCTAACTCATACTAACCTAACCTAACCTGACCTAACCTAACTCAAACTAACCTAACCTGACCTAACCTAACCTAACTCAAACTAACCTAACCTAACTCATACTAACCTAACCTAACCTAATCTAACCTAAATCAAACTAACCTAACCTAACCTAACCTAACTCAAACTAACCTAACCTAACCAAACCTAATCTAACCTAAATCAAACTAACCTAACCTAACCTAACCTAACTCAAACTAACCTAACTCATACTAACCTGACCTAACCTAACCTAACTCAAACTAACCTAACTCATACTAACCTAACCTAACCTAACCTAACTCAAACTAACCTAACTCATACTAACCTGACTTAACCTAACCTAACTCAAACTAACCTAACCTAACCTAACCTAACTCAAACTAACCTAACCTAACCTAACCTAACATAACCTAACTCAAACTAACCTAACCTAACCTAACCTAACTCAAACTAACCTAACCTAACCTAACCTAACTCAAACTAACCTAACCTAACCTAACTCAAACTAACCTAACCTAACCTAACTCAAACTAACCTAACCTAACCTAACCTAACTCAAACTAACCTAACCTAACCTAACATAACTCAAACTAACCTAACCTAACTTAACCTAACTCAAACTAACCTAACCTAACCTAACCTAACTTAAACTAACCTAACCTAACATAACCTAACTCAAACTAACCTAACCTAACCTAACCTAACTCAAACTAACCTAACCTAACCTAACTTAACCTAAACCTAAACTTAGCTAAGCTAAACTAAGCTAAACTAAGCCGGTGGGTCGATGTTCTTACACATAAACTCTTTTCATTTCATGCAGAGAAAGTGTTGTAGCTACGGCCAAATTTATCACCAACATTGTTGTATGAACCTTCATTTTATTCAACTTTTAAAGCAGCTAAAAAAAAAAATATCAGCTTGTGTTCTTCCTCTGTCTTTTTTTTTTTTGCATACGCTCTCACCATCCTATGTAAATTTTAAAAAAACCATACTATAACTATTAGTAGTATAATGGTAATGATCATATAGTCATATAGCCCTATAATAATATATATAGTTATAAAGTTAGGCTTACCAAGCTTCAACTTCATCATATTTATGGGGCATGGACATAAAATATGCAGATCGATTCTGTGTTCATTTACCGCTTGGTACACCTCTTGTTTTGGGAGCCGCGATAGCTCAGTGGTTACTGAACTGGACTACAAAGGACAAGAGGTAGGGTTCGATCCCAACCGACGGCTTCCAGGTTCACCCAGCCTTAAATGGGTACCTGATTTTTTTTCTGGGAAAGTAAAACGGCACGGGCGTAATACCGACCACATTACCCCAAAAATAATGTGCTGAAGGTCTGTAAAATCTATGGTCACTAACACCATATTCCCTATACGCCACTTGGCGTGACCGGGGTACTTTACTTTTATTTACTTATACTTCTGGTTTCATTGTTCAGGAACCATCACTCGTGACAAGGTTGGCAATAGACTAGAATATACAATTGTTTCATGATTTATGTTTAATTAATTACTTAATTAATTTAGAAAAAAAAAGATTTTGCTATACGATCTTATGTTTACTACCAAAAAAAAATGAAACAAAAAATTATACTTACATTGAGTCCAATCACTTTTACTAGGCAGTTGAGCTCTAGTAGTGGAAGTAGCCTCCGTCGGATATGGTTGACTATGGGTTTTGTAGTAGGAGCCTCCGTTGGAAATGGTTGACTATGGGTTTTGTAGAAGTAGCCTCCGTTGGAAATGGTTGACTATGGGTTTTGTAGTAGTAGCCTCCGTCGGACATGGTTGACTATGGGTTTTGTAGTAGTAGCCTCCGTTGGAAATGGTTGACTATGGGTTTTGTAGTAGTAGCCTACGTCGGACATGGTTGACTATGGGTTTTGTAGTAGTAGCCTCCATTGGAAATGGTTGACTATGTGTTTTGTAGTAGTAGCCTCCGTTGGAAATGGTTGACTATGGATTTTGTAGTAGTAGCCTCCGTTGGAAATGGTTGACTATGGGTTTTGTAGTTGTAGCCTCCGTTGGAAATGGTTGACTATGGATTTTGTAGTAGCAGCCTCCGTTGGAAATAGTTGACTATGGGTTTTGTAGTAGTAGCCTCCGTTGGAAATGGTTGACTATGGGTTTTGTAGTACTAGCCTCCGTTGGAAATGGTTGACTATGGGTTTTGTAGTAGTTAGGTCAAGTCCCCTACCTCACTTTAAATGACTTGGTCTAGTTAGGTCAAGTCCCCTACCTCCCTTCAAATGACTTGGTCTAGTTAGGTTAAGTCCCCTACATCCCTTCAAATGACTTGGTCTAGTTAGGTCAATTCCCCTACCTCCCTTGAAATGACTTGGTCTAGTTAGGTCAAGTCCCCTACCTCCCTTCAAATGACTTGGTCTAGTTAGGTTAAGTCCCCTACCTCACTTCAAATGACTTGGTCTAGTTAGGTCAAGTCTCCTACCTCCCTTCAAATGACTTGGTCTAGTTAGGTTAAGTCCCCTACCTCCCTTCAAATGACTTGGTCTAGTTAGGTCAAGTCCCCTTCCTCCCTTCAAATGACATTGTCTAGTTAGGTTAAGTCCCCTTCCTCCCTTCAAATGACTTGGTCTAGTTAGGTCAAGTCCCCTTCTTCCCTTCAAATGACTTGGTCTAGTTAGGTCAAGTCCCCTTCTTCCCTTCAAATGACTTGGTCTAGTTAGGTCAAGTCCCCTTCCTCCCTTCAAATGACATTGTCTAGTTAGGTTAAGTTCCCTTCCTCCCTTCAAATGACTTGGTCTAGTTAGGTCAAGTCCCCTTCTTCTCTTCTAATGCCATTGTCTAGTTAGGTTAAGCCCCCACCCGCTCAACTTTCAAATGTCAGGATCTAGTTAGGTCAAGTCTCCTACCTCACTTCAAATGACTTGGTCTAGTTAGGTCAAGTCTCCTACCTCCCTTCAAATGACTTGGTCTAGTTAGGTCAAGTCCCCTTCCTCCCTTCAAATGCCATTGTCTAGTTAGGTCAAGTCCCCTTCTTCCCTTCAAATGACATTGTCTAGTTAGGTCAAGTCTCCTACCTCCCTTCAAATGACTTGGTCTAGTTAGGTCAAGTCCCCTTCCTCCCTTCAAATGACATTGTCTAGTTAGGTCAAGTCCCCTTCTTCCCTTCTAATGCCATGGTCTAGTTAGGTTAAGTCCCCTTCCTCCCTTCAAATGACATTGTCTAGTTAGGTTAAGTCCCCTTCCTCCCTTCAAATGACTTGGTCTAGTTAGGTCAAGTCCCCTTCTTCCCTTCAAATGACTTGGTCTAGTTAGGTCAAGTCTCCTACCTCCCTTCAAATGACTTGGTCTAGTTAGGTCAAGTCCCCTTCCTCCCTTCAAATGACATTGTCTAGTTAGGTCAAGTCTCCTACCTCCCTTCAAATGACTTGGTCTAGTTAGGTCAAGTCCCCTTCCTCCCTTCAAATGACATTGTCTAGTTAGGTCAAGTCCCCTTCTTCCCTTCTAATGCCATGGTCTAGTTAGGTTAAGTCCCCTTCTTCTCTTCTAATGCCATTGTCTAGTTAGGTTAAGCCCCCACCCGCTCAACTTTCAAATGTCAGGATCTAGTTAGGTCAAGTCTCCTTCCTCCCTTCAAATGACATTGTCTAGTTAGATCAAGTCTCCTTCCTCCCTTCAAATGACATTGTCTAGTTAGGTCAAGTCTCCTTCTTCCCTTCAAATGACATTGTCTAGTTAGGTCAAGTCCCTTCCTCCCTTCAAATGACATTGTCTAGTTAGGTTAAGTCCCCTATCTCCTTTCAAATGACTTGGTCTAGTTAGGTCAAGTCCCCTTCCTCCCTTCAAATGACATGGTCTAGTTAGGTCAAGTGCCCTTTCTCCCTTCAAATGACATGGTCTAGTTAGGTCAAGTCCCCTTCTTCCCTTCAAATGACATTGTCTAGTTAGGTCAAGTCTCCTACCTCCCTTCAAATGACTTGGTCTAGTTAGGTCAAGTCCCCTTCCTCCCTTCAAATGACATTGTCTAGTTAGGTCAAGTCCCCTTCTTCCCTTCTAATGCCATGGTCTAGTTAGGTTAAGTCCCCTTCCTCCCTTCAAATGACATTGTCTAGTTAGGTTAAGTCCCCTTCCTCCCTTCAAATGACTTGGTCTAGTTAGGTCAAGTCCCCTTCTTCCCTTCAAATGACTTGGTCTAGTTAGGTCAAGTCTCCTACCTCCCTTCAAATGACTTGGTCTAGTTAGGTCAAGTCCCTTCCTCCCTTCAAATGACATTGTCTAGTTAGGTCAAGTCCCCTTCTTCCCTTCAAATGACATTGTCTAGTTAGGTCAAGTCTCCTAGCTCCCTTCAAATGACTTGGTCTAGTTAGGTCAAGTCCCCTTCCTCCCTTCAAATGACATTGTCTAGTTAGGTCAAGTCCCCTTCTTCCCTTCTAATGCCATGGTCTAGTTAGGTTAAGTCCCCTTCTTCCCTTCTAATGCCATTGTCTAGTTAGGTTAAGCCCCAACCCGCTCAACTTTCAAATGTCAGGATCTAGTTAGGTCAAGTCTCCTTCCTCCCTTCAAATGACATTGTCTAGTTAGGTCAAGTGCCCTTCCTCCCTTCAAATGACATTGTCTAGTTAGGTCAAGTCTCCTTCCTCCCTTCAAATGACATTGTCTAGTTAGGTCAAGTCTCCTTCTTCCCTTCAAATGACATTGTCTAGTTAGGTCAAGTCCCCTTCCTCCCTTCAAATGACGTTGTCTAGTTAGGTTAAGTCCCCTACCTCCTTTCAAATGACTTGGTCTAGTTAGGTCAAGTCCCCTTCCTCCCTTCAAATGACATGGTCTAGTTAGGTCAAGTGCCCTTTCTAACTTCAAATGACATGGTCTAGTTAGGTCAAGTCTCCTTCCTCCCTTCAAATGACATTGTCTAGTTAGGTAAAGTCCCCTTCCTCCCTTCAAATGACATTATCTAGTTAGGGTAAATCCCCTACCTCCCTTCAAATGACTTGGTCTAGTTAGGTCAAGTCCCCTTCCTCCCTTCAAATGACTTGGTCTAGTTAGGTCAAGTCCCCTTCCTCCCTTCAAATGACATTGTCTAGTTAGGTCAAGTCTCCTTCTTCCTTTCAAATGACATTGTCTAGTTAGGTCAAGTCCCCTTCCTCCCTTCAAATGACATTGTCTAGTTAGGTTAAGTACCCTACCTCCCTTCAAATGACTTGGTCTAGTTAGGTCAAGTCTCCTACCTCCCTTCAAATGACTTGGTCTAGTTAGGTCAAGTCCCCTTCCTCCCTTCAAATGACATTGTCTAGTTAGGTCAAGTCCCCTTCTTCCCTTCTAATGCCATGGTCTAGTTAGGTTAAGTCCCCTTCTTCTCTTCTAATGCCATTGTCTAGTTAGGTTAAGCCCCCACCCGCTCAACTTTCAAATGTCAGGATCTAGTTAGGTCAAGTCTCCTTCCTCCCTTCAAATGACATTGTCTAGTTAGGTCAAGTCTCCTTCCTCCCTTCAAATGACATTGTCTAGTTAGGTCAAGTCTCCTTCTTCCCTTCAAATGACATTGTCTAGTTAGGTCAAGTCCCCCTTCCTCCCTTCAAATGACATTGTCTAGTTAGGTTAAGTCCCCTACCTCCCTTCAAATGACTTGGTCTAGTTAGGTCAAGTCCCCTTCCTCCCTTCAAATGACATTGTCTAGTTAGGTCAAGTCCCCTTCCTCCCTTCAAATGACATTGTCTAGTTAGGTCAAGTCTCCTTCTTCCCTTCAAATGACATGGTCTAGTTAGGTCAAGTCCCCTTTCTCCCTTCAAATGACATGGTCTAGTTAGGTCAAGTCCCCTTCCTCCCTTCAAATGACATTGTCTAGTTAGGTCAAGTCCCCTTCCTCCCTTCAAATGACATTGTCTAGTTAGGTTAAGTCTCCTTCTTCCCTTCAAATGACATTGTCTAGTTAGGTCAAGTCCCCTTCCTCCCTTCAAATGTCAAATGACATTGTCTTTTTAGGTCAAGTCCCCTTCCTCCCTTCAAATGACATGGTCTAGTTAGGTCAAGTCCCCTTTCTCCCTTCAAATGACATGGTCTAGTTAGGTCAAGTCCCCTTCCTCCCTTCAAATGACATGGTCTAGTTAGGTTAAGCCCCCCTACCTTCAAATGACATGGTCTAGTTAGGTTAAGCCCCCCCCACCTTCAAATGTCATGGTCAGGTTAAGTCCCCCATCTTCAAATGTCACGGTCAGGTTAAGTCCCCCATCTTCAAATGTCACGGTCAGGTTAAGTCCCCCATCTTCAAATGTCACGGTCAGGTTAAGTCCCCCATCTTCAGATGTCACGGTCAGGTTAAGTCCCCCATCTTCAAATGTCACGGTCAGGTTAAGTCCCCCATCTTCAAATGTCACGGTCAGGTTAAGTCCCCCATCTTCAAATGGCACGGTCAGGTTAAGTCCCCCATCTTCAAATGGCACGGTCAGGTTAAGTCCCCCATCTTCAAATGTCACGGTCAGGTTAAGTCCCCCATCTTCAAATGTCACAGTCAGGTTAAGGCCCCCCCCCCTATGACCTTAAGTGTTGCGTGAAATCCGTTGTCATCGATCAACGAATATGTTCTATAGATCTAAATATCCTCTCTTGAGACGATCATTGAGTTCGTCACAACGAGCTGTCTTCATGCCGCAGTTCTGGTTGTCTACATGTACATTTTCAAACAAAACAACACATAGGTACCCTCATATTTACTATGATCTCAATACGCGTGCTGTAATTTAACTCTAATCTCCTTCAAACTAAATTAATCCATGACCCCATAATAACCAGTGACTTGCGGCTAAACTGCTGACGTCACAGTTAGAGTAGCAGAATTGATCGTTGTCATTATCTAGACTTCTGTCCCAGATATAGATAGCTAATCTAGGCCGAGTGAACAAACAAAGAGCAAGAGAAGATAACCCTTCCCAATAACTGTCGCTGCTAACAAGAAATGTCTTTCTATCAATAAATGTCTCTCTAACAAGAAATGTCTCTCTAACAAGAAATGTCTTTCTATCAATAAATGTCTCTCTAACAAGAAATGTCTTTCTATCAATAAATGTCTTTCTAACAAGAAATGTCTTTCTATCAATAAATGTCTCTCTAACAAGAAATGTCTTTCTATCAATAAATGTCTCTCTAACAAGAAATGTCTCTCTAACAAGAAATGTCTTTCTAACAAGAAATGTCTTTCTAACAAGAAATGTCTTTCTAACAAGAAATGTCTCTCTAACAAGAAATGTCTCTCTAACAAGAAATGTCTTTCTAACAAGAAATGTCTTTCTATCAATAAATGTCTCTCTAACAAGAAATGTCTTTCTATCAATAAATGTCTCTCTAACAAGAAATGTCTTTCTATCAATAAATGTCTCTCTAACAAGAAATGTCTTTCTATCAATAAATGTCTCTCTAACAAGAAATGTCTTTCTATCAATAAATGTCTCTCTAACAAGAAATGTCTTTCTATCAATAAATGTCTCTCTAACAAGAAATGTCTCTCTAACAAGAAATGTCTCTCTAACAAGAAATGTCTCTCTAACAAGAAATGTCTTTCTATCAATAAATGTCTCTCTAACAAGAAATGTCTCTCTAACAAGAAATGTCTCTCTAACAAGAAATGTCTTTCTAACAAGAAATGTCTTTCTATCAATAAATGTCTTTCTAACAAGAAATGTCTCTCTAACAAGAAATGTCTTTCTATCAATAAATGTCTCTCTAACAAGAAATGTCTTTCTAACAAGAAATGTCTTTCTATCAATAAATGTCTCTCTAACAAGAAATGTCTTTCTATCAATAAATGTCTCTCTAACAAGAAATGTCTTTCTATCAATAAATGTCTCTCTAACAAGAAATGTCTCTCTAACAAGAAATGTCTCTCTAACAAGAAATGTCTTTCTATCAATAAATGTCTCTCTAACAAGAAATGTCTCTCTAACAAGAAATGTCTTTCTATCAATAAATGTCTCTCTAACAAGAAATGTCTTTCTATCAATAAATGTCTCTCTAACAAGAAATGTCTTTCTATCAATAAATGTCTCTCTAACAAGAAATGTCTCTCTAACAAGAAATGTCTTTCTATCAATAAATGTCTCTCTAACAAGAAATGTCTCTCTAACAAGAAATGTCTTTCTATCAATAAATGTCTCTCTAACAAGAAATGTCTCTCTAACAAGAAATGTCTCTCTATCAATAAATGTCTCTCTAACAAGAAATGTCTCTCTAACAAGAAATGTCTTTCTATCAATAAATGTCTCTCTAACAAGAAATGTCTTTCTATCAATAAATGTCTCTCTAACAAGAAATGTCTTTCTATCAATAAATGTCTCTCTAACAAGAAATGTCTCTCTAACAAGAAATGTCTTTCTATCAATAAATGTCTCTCTAACAAGAAATGTCTCTCTAACAAGAAATGTCTCTCTATCAATAAATGTCTCTCTAACAAGAAATGTCTCTCTAACAAGAAATGTCTTTCTATCAATAAATGTCTCTCTAACAAGAAATGTCTTTCTATCAATAAATGTCTCTCTAACAAGAAATGTCTCTCTAACAAGAAATGTCTCTCTAACAAGAAATGTCTCTCTAACAAGAAATGTCTCTCTAACAAGAAATGTCTCTCTAACAAGAAATGTCTCTCTAACAAGAAATGTCTCTCTATCAATAAATGTCTCTCTAACAAGAAATGTCTCTCTAACAAGAAATGTCTTTCTATCAATAAATGTCTCTCTAACAAGAAATGTCTCTCTAACAAGAAATGTCTTTCTATCAATAAATGTCTCTCTAACAAGAAATGTCTCTCTAACAAGAAATGTCTTTCTATCAATAAATGTCTCTCTAACAAGAAATGTCTTTCTATCAATAAATGTCTTTCTATCAATAAATGTCTCTCTAACAAGAAATGTCTCTCTAACAAGAAATGTCTTTCTATCAATAAATGTCTCTCTAACAAGAAATGTCTTTCTATCAATAAATGTCTCTCTAACAAGAAATGTCTTTCTATCAATAAATGTCTCTCTAACAAGAAATGTCTCTCTAACAAGAAATGTCTCTCTAACAAGAAATGTCTCTCTAACAAGAAATGTCTTTCTAACAAGAAATGTCTCTCTAACAAGAAATGTCTTTCTATCAATAAATGTCTCTCTAACAAGAAATGTCTTTCTATCAATAAATGTCTCTCTAACAAGAAATGTCTCTCTAACAAGAAATGTCTTTCTATCAATAAATGTCTCTCTAACAAGAAATGTCTCTCTAACAAGAAATGTCTCTCTAACAAGAAATGTCTTTCTATCAATAAATGTCTCTCTAACAAAAAATGTCTCTCTAACAAGAAATGTCTTTCTATCAATAAATGTCTCTCTAACAAGAAATGTCTCTCTAACAAGAAATGTCTCTCTAACAAGAAATGTCTCTCTAACAAGAAATGTCTCTCTAACAAGAAATGTCTTTCTATCAATAAATGTCTCTCTAACAAGAAATGTCTCTCTAACAAGAAATGTCTTTCTATCAATAAATGTCTCTCTAACAAGAAATGTCTCTCTAACAAGAAATGTCTCTCTAACAAGAAATGTCTCTCTAACAAGAAATGTCTTTCTATCAATAAATGTCTCTCTAACAAGAAATGTCTCTCTAACAAGAAATGTCTTTCTATCAATAAATGTCTCTCTAACAAGAAATGTCTCTCTAACAAGAAATGTCTGTCTAACAAGAAATGTCTTTCTATCAATAAATGTCTCTCTAACAAGAAATGTCTTTCTATCAATAAATGTCTCTCTAACAAGAAATGTCTTTCTATCAATAAATGTCTCTCTAACAAGAAATGTCTCTCTAACAAGAAATGTCTCTCTAACAAGAAATGTCTTTCTATCAATAAATGTCTCTCTAACAAGAAATGTCTTTCTATCAATAAATGTCTCTCTAACAAGAAATGTCTTTCTATCAATAAATGTCTCTCTAACAAGAAATGTCTCTCTAACAAGAAATGTCTTTCTAACAAGAAATGTCTCTCTAACAAGAAATGTCTTTCTATCAATAAATGTCTCTCTAACAAGAAATGTCTTTCTATCAATAAATGTCTCTCTAACAAGAAATGTCTCTCAAACAAGAAATGTCTTTCTATCAATAAATGTCTCTCTAACAAGAAATGTCTCTCTAACAAGAAATGTCTCTCTAACAAGAAATGTCTCTCTAACAAGAAATGTCTCTCTAACAAGAAATGTCTTTCTATCAATAAATGTCTCTCTAACAAGAAATGTCTCTCTAACAAGAAATGTCTTTCTATCAATAAATGTCTCTCTAACAAGAAATGTCTCTCTAACAAGAAATGTCTCTCTAACAAGAAATGTCTCTCTAACAAGAAATGTCTCTCTAACAAGAAATGTCTTTCTATCAATAAATGTCTCTCTAACAAGAAATGTCTTTCTATCAATAAATGTCTCTCTAACAAGAAATGTCTCTCTAACAAGAAATGTCTCTCTAACAAGAAATGTCTCTCTAACAAGAAATGTCTCTCTAACAAGAAATGTCTTTCTAACAAGAAATGTCTCTCTAACAAGAAATGTCTTTCTATCAATAAATGTCTCTCTAACAAGAAATGTCTTTCTATCAATAAATGTCTCTCTAACAAGAAATGTCTTTCTATCAATAAATGTCTCTCTAACAAGAAATGTCTCTCTAACAAGAAATGTCTTTCTATCAATAAATGTCTCTCTAACAAGAAATGTCTCTCTAACAAGAAATGTCTTTCTATCAATAAATGTCTCTCTAACAAGAAATGTCTTTCTATCAATAAATGTCTCTCTAACAAGAAATGTCTTTCTATCAATAAATGTCTCTCTAACAAGAAATGTCTCTCTAACTAGAAATGTCTTTCTATCAATAAATGTCTCTCTAACAAGAAATGTCTCTCTAACAAGAAATGTCTTTCTATCAATAAATGTCTCTCTAACAAGAAATGTCTTTCTATCAATAAATGTCTCTCTAACAAGAAATGTCTTTCTATCAATAAATGTCTCTCTAACAAGAAATGTCTCTCTAACTAGAAATGTCTTTCTATCAATAAATGTCTCTCTAACAAGAAATGTCTCTCTAACAAGAAATGTCTTTCTATCAAGAAATGTCTCTCTAACAAGAAATGTCTCTCTAACAATAAATGTCTTTCTATCAATAAATGTCTCTCTAACAAGAAATGTCTTTCTATCAATAAATGTCTCTCTAACAAGAAATGTCTTTCTATCAATAAATGTCTCTCTAACAAGAAATGTCTTTCTATCAATAAATGTCTCTCTAACAAGAAATGTCTCTCTAACAAGAAATGTCTCTCTAACAAGAAATGTCTTTCTATCAATAAATGTCTCTCTAACAAGAAATGTCTCTCTAACAAGAAATGTCTTTCTATCAATAAATGTCTCTCTAACAAGAAATGTCTCTCTAACAAGAAATGTCTTTCTATCAATAAATGTCTCTCTAACAAGAAATGTCTCTCTAACAAGAAATGTCTCTCTAACAAGAAATGTCTCTCTAACAAGAAATGTCTCTCTAACAAGAAATGTCTCTCTAACAAGAAATGTCTTTCTATCAATAAATGTCTCTCTAACAAGAAATGTCTTTCTATCAATAAATGTCTCTCTAACAAGAAATGTCTCTCTAACAAGAAATGTCTTTCTATCAATAAATGTCTCTCTAACAAGAAATGTCTTTCTATCAATAAATGTCTCTCTAACAAGAAATGTCTCTCTAACAAGAAATGTCTCTCTAACAAGAAATGTCTCTCTAACAAGAAATGTCTCTCTAACAAGAAATGTCTCTCTAACAAGTAATGTCTTTCTATCAATAAATGTCTCTCTAACAAGAAATGTCTTTCTATCAATAAATGTCTCTCTAACAAGAAATGTCTTTCTATCAATAAATGTCTCTCTAACAAGAAATGTCTCTCTAACAAGAAATGTCTCTCTAACAAGAAATGTCTCTCTAACAAGAAATGTCTTTCTAACAAGAAATGTCTCTCTAACAAGAAATGTCTTTCTATCAATAAATGTCTCTCTAACAAGAAATGTCTTTCTATCAATAAATGTCTCTCTAACAAGAAATGTCTCTCTAACAAGAAATGTCTTTCTATCAATAAATGTCTCTCTAACAAGAAATGTCTCTCTAACAAGAAATGTCTTTCTATCAATAAATGTCTCTCTAACAAGAAATGTCTTTCTATCAATAAATGTCTCTCTAACAAGAAATGTCTCTCTAACAAGAAATGTCTCTCTAACAAGAAATGTCTCTCTAACAAGAAATGTCTCTCTAACAAGAAATGTCTCTCTAACAAGTAATGTCTTTCTATCAATAAATGTCTCTCTAACAAGAAATGTCTTTCTATCAATAAATGTCTCTCTAACAAGAAATGTCTTTCTATCAATAAATGTCTCTCTAACAAGAAATGTCTCTCTAACAAGAAATGTCTTTCTATCAATAAATGTCTCTCTAACAAGAAATGTCTCTCTAACAAGAAATGTCTCTCTAACAAGAAATGTCTTTCTATCAATAAATGTCTCTCTAACAAGAAATGTCTCTCTAACAAGAAATGTCTCTCTAACAAGAAATGTCTTTCTATCAATAAATGTCTCTCTAACAAGAAATGTCTTTCTATCAATAAATGTCTCTCTAACAAGAAATGTCTCTCTAACAAGAAATGTCTCTCTAACAAGAAATGTCTTTCTATCAATAAATGTCTCTCTAACAAGAAATGTCTTTCTATCAATAAATGTCTCTCTAACAAGAAATGTCTTTCTATCAATAAATGTCTCTCTAACAAGAAATGTCTTTCTATCAATAAATGTCTCTCTAACAAGAAATGTCTTTCTATCAATAAATGTCTCTCTAACAAGAAATGTCTCTCTAACAAGAAATGTCTCTCTAACAAGAAATGTCTTTCTATCAATAAATGTCTCTCTAACAAGAAATGTCTCTCTAACAAGAAATGTCTCTCTAACAAGAAATGTCTCTCTAACAAGAAATGTCTCTCTAACAAGAAATGTCTCTCTAACAAGAAATGTCTTTCTAACAAGAAATGTCTCTCTAACAAGAAATGTCTTTCTATCAATAAATGTCTCTCTAACAAGAAATGTCTCTCTAACAAGAAATGTCTCTCTAACAAGAAATGTCTTTCTATCAATAAATGTCTCTCTAACAAGAAATGTCTTTCTATCAATAAATGTCTCTCTAACAAGAAATGTCTCTCTAACAAGAAATGTCTCTCTAACAAGAAATGTCTCTCTAACAAGAAATGTCTTTCTATCAATAAATGTCTCTCTAACAAGAAATGTCTTTCTATCAATAAATGTCTCTCTAACAAGAAATGTCTTTCTATCAATAAATGTCTCTCTAACAAGAAATGTCTCTCTAACAAGAAATGTCTTTCTATCAATAAATGTCTCTCTAACAAGAAATGTCTCTCTAACAAGAAATGTCTCTCTAACAAGAAATGTCTCTCTAACAAGAAATGTCTTTCTATCAATAAATGTCTCTCTAACAAGAAATGTCTTTCTATCAATAAATGTCTCTCTAACAAGAAATGTCTCTCTAACAAGAAATGTCTCTCTAACAAGAAATGTCTTTCTATCAATAAATGTCTTTCTAACAAGAAATGTCTTTCTATCAATAAATGTCTCTCTAACAAGAAATGTCTTTCTATCAATAAATGTCTTTCTAACAAGAAATCTGAGACATTATAGTTAAGGAAAGCAAAAATAAAGAACTCAGTCTCAATAGCCAAAAGACAGAAGTAATGGTAGCAACAAAGAAAAGAACATCACCGCACTGCACAATAAAGACAAGTCTGACATATTAAAACAGGTAAATGAGATTAAATATCTGGGAATAATGTTAATCTCAGATGGTAGATGTACAACAGAGATGAGATGCAGAACGGTTCAGACAAAAGCGACTTTCCAAAAAAATGAGGAAGATACTATGCAATCCATTTTTGACAATAGAAACAAGAAAAAGAGTTCTTAAATGTTATGTATGTAGTGCCAGTCTTAACATATGGATGTGAATTATGGAAAATATGACAACAGTCAAGAAAATCACCGGAGGTTGTAGAAATGTTGTTTTGCAGAAAAAATGTTGAGAATACCATGGACAGCTAAGAAGAGCAATGAAAACGTTCTGAAAGAGGCCAAACCAAAGAGAGAGCTAATTTCCAATATTAGGAAGAAACAATCATCATTTTTTGGGCGACGTAATGAGACGGGAACAGCTGGAATATATTGTAACAACTGGGAAAGTTAAGGGACGAAAAGATAGAAGAAAGCAAAGAGAAAAGATACCAGACAGCTTAAGAGAATGGCTTTGCCAGAAGGTCAACAACAGAAATGATAAATAACTGTCGAGATCGAAAATTGTGGAGAGGCATGAAAACTTACGCCAGCAGGCACGGTCCTTGATGATGATGATGGTAATAAAGAAATTAGACCAGTTAATTCCAAGTTATTTTAATAAGCAACACAATCATGATTGTACAACAGATGTGCCGAGTTGGCGTTTATCTGCGCCCCCCCCAACTCCACCCCCACCCCTATCCGGTTCCTTTTACCATCCTTTATTTGTACCCCGTGTGAATAGAGAATTCATTTCAGATAAATTTCAAATGTAAATTGGCATCTATCTTCATGTTTCCCCATATGTCTTTCTTCTTCCTTTCAGCTCCCTGTGGAGCATAGGTCTTCAGCAGGTACTGTCAGTTCCCTGTGAAGCATAGGATTTCAACAAACACATTCAACTCCCTGTGGAGCATAGGTCTTCAACATTTTCCAAGCCGTTCTGTTTCTCGTCATTTTATCAAGATCATTCCATATCTTTCTCATCATCTTAATCTCTGCTCCTATCTGTCTTTTCCAACAATATTTTGGTCTTCATCTTTGTCTCTTCTGGGAATTCCAAAAAGGGCCTGTAATACTCTCATCTGGCTTTCACAGTATATACTTACCCAGCGCCATTGTCTTCCTTGTACCTCTTTGTCCACTGGTATTTGACTGCTACTTTCTTATAATTCTACGTTAGTTTTTTTGTCCTGTCATTTTCATCCTTTTATTCTGCGCAAGCATCAATTAATGAAGATATGTATCTTCGTGATTGTCATTTTTGTTGTTCTCCATATTCCACAGCCATATAAACTCATATGCCTTTCATCATCCCATATTTGTTCTTCGTGTTATTAAACAAATGAGATTAATTTAATTACATGTAATTTTAATACTATACAATTTGACATTTATCTTCTCCCCCCCCACCCCTTTCAGATGCCTTTGATCATCCCTTACATGTTCTTGGCTGTTGTTCTGTTCCTGTTGATTGTTCCGCTGGTTGCTGCACCGTTTCACACCGGAATGGGGGTGTTGATTGTTTGTTCTGGGATCCCTGTGTATCTGGTGTTTGTCGTCTGGGAGAAAAAGCCAAAATGGTTCGATGACATTATGGGTAAGTTCATCAATTTGCTGACGAGTTTCCAATAGCGTAGTGGTGGAGCGGTAACTTGAAAGTAGGTTCCATCTTAGCATGACTCTCTCGAGTCGATCCAACTTTAAAAAAATCATTAAGGCCTCAATCAGTTGCGGAAGGCAAATAACAGCGAAGAAAAACACTGGCCACCTCACATCTTAACTGTGATGTTTAATTCTTCATTTATTTGTTTATCTAAAGTAAGCATACAAATTCCCTCCACGTCTTGCTAGTCGTATGGAGAATATGGTGTTAGTGACCACATGTTTCCATGACCAAGGCACATTTTTGGTTGATGTGGTCGGTATCACTCCCGGCCGCCTTTATTTCCCCGAATAATCTCTGATACCCATTTCTCGAGGCTGGATGAACCCCGGGGCCTTCAACAAATCCCCCACTTCATGAGGATCGAACTCGGATCTTTCTGATCAGGAAGCGAGCGCTCTAACCACTAAACCACCGAGAGTCCAGAAGAAATGGAGGGCGGGAGGGATTGGAAATAAAAATAAATGGTTTATTTACAGCTTCACGCAAGTAATGGACAGCACGCTGACTCGAACGACGTTCTAACTGCATCTTTACTTCTCCTTTATTATCAGCTTTACTGCAACTTTACTTCAGCTTTACATCTCCTTTATAATCAGCTTTACTTCTCTATATATCAGCTTTACTGCAGCTTTACTTCTCCTTTATAATCAGCTTTATTGCAGCTTTACATCTCCTTATAGTCAGCTTTACTGCAGCTTCGCATCTTGATGCACTTCTATGCCTTGAGCCTTTGTTTATCTACTTGGAAACAAAGGTAAACATGATCTGTTGTCTTGACAGACCAAACTGTCCACGCAGATTGAAGCAGTCTTGCTCAGGTCACCGTACAATGGAGAGTTTCATTATTTTGTTTGAAAGTAAATACAATGTATGTGTCCAACAAATGTATCATTTTATCATTTTTTTATATAAACTTGTCAAACATGAATCCTAATAGCAAAACTACAGAATAAAATATAGGTTTGGAAATCAGATGTTTTCCAAAAGTTTTGGGCATCCCTACTTGGTAGTATCATAAATAGATATGTCCTCCTAACTGAGAAAAGCAGAAATAGAAGCCAGAAAAGAAAGCTCAACACATTCGACTACGAGAAAACAGGCCGGGACATCATTAGCAAAATCAGACATAGGAAACAGAGCGCCACTCGTAGGAGGCAGGAGAGATGGACGCAGCCACCCTGGTGGAACGTAGAAGTCGAGGAAGCTTGGCGGAGCAAGAGACAAACGGCCAAGACATGGCAGAAAGCTAGAAGGTATGGTAGAACACAACTTGAGCTCTTGAAGCGTCTGAAAGAAGAGGTCGACCAAAAATGATGCACTTTAAACTATGTGCTAAGCAGGCTAAGGATGCCAAATGGGATGACTTCTGTAAAAAATTGTGCTCAGAAAAATCGCTCGCCACATTCTGGCGCCTTCATCAGAGCATGAATGGCACAACACGACACAGAGGCATACCAGACTTTCAGAGCACATGCCAGATATGGCACAAATCTGATGAGAGCAAAGGGAAGGCCCTGCTTGCCCGCTACATTGAGCAGACGGACCAAAGAAATGAGGCTGTAAGATTGAGGATACGGGGATCGCTGTCAAAATTGTGTAAGGATGTAGTGCTGGAAGAACATCTCACAATCACAACAGATACCATTCGCACGACACTCAAAAGGTCACACAACACTGCTCCTGGTCCAGATGGTGTTCGGTACGATGACATAGGCGATTTAGCTGACGACGACTTGACAAAACTGGCCAATGAGTTTAATGCCAGCATTCGGAGTGGCCAGATTAAGGAGGAGTGGCTACACAGCTACTTACTACCGCTACCGAAGCCAAACAAGGAGCATTCTCAGATCAGTGCTTACAGAATCATCACAATGCAGAACACTGCGAGCAAGCTGCTGGAGAAAATAGTTTCCCGTGTCCTCACCTGTCACCTTGAACAGAAACGCGTATTCCCACCCACACTCGGAGGTTATAGATATAACAAAGAGACATGGCTCAACGCGGCAGTCTTTGCCTATGACGTCTTCGAAGGCTTCCACAAACGAGAGGAGACATGTGCTGCTGCTATAGATCTGGAGGATGCATACAACAGGGTACCATTTGAATATCTCATGCATATGCTCCTCAAACTAGCGGTGCACCCCTTACTCATTAGATGGATCGCCGCGGCACTGTTTCAGAGGAAGGTGATACTCAGATGTGGAAGTTGGTCTTCTGAGCCAACATCCATTTGTCCAGGGCTGCCACAAGGCTCACCATTGTCACCAGTTCTGTTTAACGTGTACACAATAACGATCACGGATCAACAGCTGGATGGGAGGGGAAGAACTATGACTTTTGCTGATGATATTCTGGTATATCGACAGGGAAGAGACAGACGGGGAATCGCCTCCACAATGCAAAACGAACTCGTTCGCATTTCTTCCTGGTGTGGGGTTTCAGGTGCCTTGATTAATCCTAATAAAGCATCAATTTCATGGTTCTCCCTTAACAATCATATCGTTAATACAACCACACCAGTAGTACGAATGGGAACTGATGAGGTGACCAGGGACAAGTTGATGACACACCTTGGAGTTAAGTTTGATCGCGGCCTGTGTTTTCAGGACCACGTCGACCATGTGATAACAAAATTCCCCCAAAGGATTAGCCGTCTTGAAGGTCATGGCAGCTGCCAACATCGAGCAGAGGCTACTTACTCTTCTGTTCCAGGGATTAGTCCTCGCACCAATCGAGTATGCCCTGGTAATTCTTACTGTCAGTACGACTCAAATTGATGGGCTGAAGAAAATACAAAATGAAGCCATGCGCATTATCCTGGATGTACGAGGGACACTTCCTGTGTAGCAATGAGGTATCTTCTTGACTTTCTAACCATGTATGACAGAATCAAGATCTGGAGAGCACGAGCATACCTGAAGATTAGTACAGACACAGAGCATCCATTGCACCACGTGCTCAACACAGTGAAAGGTGCGAGGCTAAAAAGAGGCAAATCATGGGTGGGCCGAGCAGAAGATGTCATCAAACAGGTCTGTGGGCTTACCAATATCAGCGTTGGTGAGGAGTGGATACCGGTGCCTACGTCATTCAAGGGGACTTTCTCGTGTATTGTCACACTCGACAGGAAAAGTAGGGAACATAACCCGGTCGTGGTTAATGCTGAGGTCAACGGTCTCATCTGCGATAACACCGATGAAAAAGATGCAATAATCTATACAGACGGATCTGTAAGACGACACCAAAGAAGTGCATGGGCATTTACAGCACGCTCGGTAGGCAGAATAGTCAAGGAAGACAGTGGTGCATACGTCATGACCACGAGTAGCATGACAATGGAGGCGATGGCACCGACCAAGGCATTCAAATGGTTAGAGTCACAAGACTACACCCACGCATGTATACTGAGTGATTCGATGAGCATGATTTAAAAAAGTGGAGGCTGGCTCTGTACGCATGCAATGGGTAGAGTCGTCGCAGAAATCCAAAATACGTAAGGTCACCTTTGTCTATGTCCCTGGACATGCGGGAGTACGGGAAAATGGAAGGGCGGACAGGTTGGCTAGCTGCGCTGTCGTTGAGGACGGACAACCAATGGATCGGGCGGACATCATCAATGCCCTCCGAGATGTAGGAAGAGCACAGGACTTCGACAAACACAGATCCACGTCACTTCTTCGGATGATGGAAATGGGAGTTAAGATGGGCACAGCCAGAAATGAGAAACTTAGTGGCCGTGTAAGAAGACTTATCAACCAACATAGAACTGAAGTCGTCAGTCGCTGGACACTGAGGAAATTGCTAAGGAGTGGATCTGAGCACCTATGGACATGTTCGGAGTGTAATGATGACGATCCACAAATAACTCAATAACTCAATCATAAATAGAAAGATGGATGTTGAAAGATGAAAAAGAAAGAAAATGAAGTCAGACCTCCACTTCGGTGAAACACTCGATCCGACCGCAGTCCAGCTGGTGGTGAATTTACAGTCGAACACAGATCTCACATCTTGTCCCGGGGCAAAATCCAGATCTGGTACCGTTCCACTTCTGTCATCTGCCAGTCGCCTGCAGCACGAAACACCGTACACTTGCGCCACAACCATGTTGACTTTGTGGCCTGGTGAATGCGACTGGACTACCACTGTCTCCACAAATGATAGAAGACTGGTAAAGAGGAGGAGGCAGTAAAAAAATATTAAACCCTCGGGGTGGGAATGGATTAGTTCAGCCCCGGCCGTATACCACTCGCAAGTGAGTTTTGCGTCTGCACTTGACGGGATCAATCTACTCTTGACGGGATCAATCTACTCCAGGATTATTAGGCTCGTCCAGCTTTTGATGACCAAACCAGGAGCGGTGCTTCGGCTAGTATATTTCCTTGGATCCATGTACACGCTCTCCAACCTCCACAAGGTAAGCCTTATATGGAAGTGTATCCTTTTTTACATTTTGTTTTTTGGCGATCTCTTTCACAAGATAACATGTCAGCCCATTAAAACAATCTTCAAGGGGTAATTTAGAGATAAGACTTCAGCCTTTGTACAAGAAGGTCCCGGGTCTCCCGGTAGTGAGATCTGATGTCTAGCCCTCTCGGAAAGTGTGAGAGAAAAAAACAGGACATTCCGTGTGCATTCTGCACACATTAAAGAACCTTATGCAGATGGAAATCGAAAAGGGTAGGCCAAAAATGGCCGCTGTCCGGGCAAAATTATTAGAAAAAAATCCACCCAAAAGAACGTTAAAACTCTCGACGATAAAAATATGAGAGTACCTCTGAAGTCGGAGAATATCTGCCTGTACGGTGAGGGACACCTGAGCACACGGCTGCCGGTGTGGAAAAAGAGGAAAATTGATATTCATGCAAAGTTTAGTGCCTTGGGACTTTGATAGAGATATAAAACTGGTGAGTGCAAACAAGCAAGCATACAAACAAAGAAACAATCAAACAAACAAACAAACAAGCAAACAGACAAACATATAAACATATAAACAAAGAAACAAGCAAACAGACAAACAAAGAAACAAGCAAACAAGCAAGCAGACAAGCAAAGAAACAAGCAAATAAACAAACAAACAAACAAGCAAACAGATAAACACACAAACAAAGAAACAAGCAAACAAGCAAGCAAACAAACGAACAAGCAAGCAGACAAACAAAGAAACAAGCAAACAAACAAACAAACAAACACGCAAACAAGCAGAGAAAACAAACACAGAAACAAGCAAACAAACGAACAAGCAAGCAGACAAACAAAGAAACAAGCAAACAAACAAACAAACAAGCAAACAGACAAACAAAGAAACAAGTAAGCAGACAAACAAACAAGCAAACAGACAAACAAGCAAACAAACAAGCAAACAGACAAGCACACACACAAGCAAGCAAACAAGCAAACAGATAAACACACAAACAAGCAAGCAAACAAGCAAACAGACAAACACACAAACGAGCAAGCAAACGGACAAACACACAAACAAGCAAGCAAACAAGCAAACAGACAAACACACAAACAAGCAAGCAAATAAGCAAACAGACAAGCATACAAACAAGCAAGCAAAAAAGCAAACAGACAACACATAAACAAATAAACAAGCAAACAGACAAACACACAAACAAATAAACAAGCAAACAGACAAACACACAAACAAAGAAACAAGCAAACAGACAAACACACAAACAAAGAAACAAGCAAACAGACAAACACACAAACAAAGAAACAAGCAAACAGACAAACACACAAACAAAGAAACAAGCAAACATATAAAACCATTTTCAGTTGTTCATTTTGACTTGGTAAAGGATGAAATGGGTTCACTCTTGCACAAGAGCTACAAGCCTAGTGCGCACTTGTAGCAATTCTTGCACAAGAGCTACAAGCCTAGTGCGCACTTGTAGCAATTCTTGCACAAGAGCTACAAGCCTAGTGCGCACTTCTAGCAATTCTTGCACAAGAGCTACAAGCCTAGCGCGCACTTCTAGCAATTCTTGCACAAGAGCTACAAGCCTAGTGCGCACTTGTAGCAATTCTTGCACAAGAGCTACAAGCCTAGCGCACACTTGTAGCAATTCTTGCACAAGAGCTACAAGCCTAGCGCGCACTTGTAGCAATTCTTGCAAACTAAAACAATGAATGCAACATTAGAGACATTAGTATTGGACATAATAGTTAAGCAAGTCTCCCGTGTCATTGCATAACTTCT